>JAHZNF010000029.1:0-10941 GCA_027744215.1 Troglopedetes dispersus | reverse complement strand
AAACCATGCTTCAATTTCATGAAATGGGACTGGATGATCGCCTTCTAAAGGTACCAAACTACATTTTTGAAAAAATTAATTTACAACTGTATTTCCGGAAGTAACGAGTGTTGTGCGTTTATTTTATTTTATATTTATTGTTGTTGGTTTATGTTCTTTTTTCTATTTACGCCAACTTCCAGCAACTCACTTCATATTGCATGAGGGATATCCGGGTCATCGACATATCTGCACAGAGTGATCTGAACTCCGTGAAATCTTTATTAAACGACAAGCCAGACGTCGTGGTTGCCACTCCGACGAGAATCTTGTCTCATCTTTCGGGCAAGAATCTGGATTTAAGTGAATCCCTCGAGTTACTGGTGATTGACGAGGCAGACCTGATCTTCTCTTTCGGATTTGAAGAGGATCTGAAGAAACTGATGGGATTCCTTCCGAAAGTATATCAAGCCATTTTAGCTAGCGCCACGTTATCCGAGGATGTTCTCGAATTGAAGAAGCTAGTTTTGCATAATCCTGTGGTGCTCAAACTTCAAGAACCTTTGATACCTCCGTCGTGCCAGCTAACACATTATGTTATTAGGGTGTGTTCATAATTTGTTAGGATAATTTACTACTGGTATGTAAATGAACCCAAGATTTAATTTACATATTTATTTTTCTGTCCTCTAGTCTGAAGAAGAAGATAAGTTTGTCCTGATCTATGCACTCTTCAAACTAAATCTCGTGCGTGGCAAGTCCCTAATTTTTGTGAATACCGTGGATCGCTCCTACAAACTCAAACTGTACCTGGAGCAGTTCGGAATCAAATCGTGTGTTCTCAACTCAGAACTTCCGCAAACTTCTCGGTGGCATACTGTCCAGCAGTTCAATTTAGGCGTGTACAACATCATTATCGCATCTGATGATCGACATCTTAACGAGAAACCTCCGGAAACGGAAGTGAAGGCGGAAAGGTAGCCCCCAATAATTTTAATGCCCCTTTGAAGTTTTCTTTTTAGATATTTTTTCATACATTTTATTGAAATATAACGACAGTTCTGAGGAAGAGCCCGGACCAAGCAAGTCCAAGCGTCGGAGAGACAAGGAATCCGGCGTCTCTCGGGGAATCGACTTCCAGTTTGTGTCGAACGTCATAAATTTTGACTTCCCATTTGACTCCGCATCTTACCTGCATCGTGTTGGGCGAACTGCCAGAGGAAATAATCAAGTATGATAATAAACAAAAATGTTGATTAAACTTCTTCCTCTTGTGTAAATTTATTTTATGGATAAGGATAAGCAACGAAAAATTAAGAGAAGGGAAGTAAAAGTAGTTTTTGCTTGCTCTATTTTTTTTTAGGGCGCTGCACTATCTTTTGCAAGTATGAAGGAGTCCGACTTGTTGGAAGAGGTGGAAAGTGCACTTCAGGAGCTCAGCGGTGAGACTTTAACCATGAAACCATTCAACTTTAAAATGGAGGAGGTGGAGGGCTTCCGTTATCGAGCGAAGGATGCGTGGAAGGTTGTCACTAGAATTGCTGTTCGAGAGGCACGACTCAAGGAGATTCGGCTGGAAATTATGAATTCGCAAAAGCTCAAAGTACGGCATTTTATTTGAGCAAATAAGTTTTTTAAAATAAATTCTATATTTTGATAAACGAGTTGATTGTTTTCACCTTGCTTTGTTCTTTTTTTCCCCTAGGGTTACTTCCAAGATAACCCCAAAGAGCTTCAGGCTCTTCGTCACGACAAGGCTTTGCGCACCGTGAAACAACAGCCTCATTTAAGACACGTTCCTGACTACATTGTCCCCAAAACACTGAAGCAGTTGAGCAGAGGGAGGTTTGTGAAGCATGTTGGCTCAACTGCTTCCGGCTACATTCCCTTTCCACAAAAATCTAAGAAGAGAAGGGGAAAACCGGGAAAGGGAGGACATGGTAAAGGAAAAAAGTCTGATCCACTTATGAGCCTCAAATTTGGAGGATTTAAGAAATCGAAAAAGAAAAGAAGTTGAGCATAAAACTTTTTTTTATCATTTTAAATACTTACAAATAAGTCTTATGTAATATGCACTTGATTCATAATCCTGTAAGCAAGTAGATCATCTATGAAAACATTACTTTATATTACACTACTAAAAAAAATATCTGTAAATAGACATTTCATTTTGAATGCGACTTTGTTAGTTCAAACACATTACATTATTTTAATGTATATTACGCACTTTTCGGCAAGCTCTGTCAACGATTATACTATATGTTCGATTCCATGTTAAATAAATAAATAACGAGAAAAATTAAAACCCAAATGAGGAAGTAGAGACAGGCGACTGAAAATGCTTTCTTCTATCCAGGGGGTGTGTGTGTGTATCGCAGTGTGCCCCATGCATATTCTTGTCTTGCTAGATATTAGATGTCCTGTCATACAGCACAAGGTTAGGTAACTGATATTGAACACAATATGTCTATGATCATCAATTCGTTTGTAATTCTCGTGCAAGCACGTATAGGTAACAAAATCTACAAGAGTTTTTGGGGCATTGATAAGTGAGAAGTGGGAAGGATAGTTGAGAAGAAAGTAGAAAAATATTAATTTAATATGCAAAGTTACGTTAGAGTAATATCTTAACTTGTTCCTTTAGTGGACATTGTGTTAAAAAAAATATTATATAACGGTATGTTTTAACGGACACGTTATACTACGTTAAATAAAATAAAATTTTACGATTAGTTAAACGAATTTTACTATACATTTTCAAAGCATACAGTTGGCAAAAAAAACATTAATATTATGATTAAATATTTCATTTTCCGGAAAGCGTGGTTCAGAGAGCTTTCGCAAACGAGCCCTCATTCTTTATCCCCTTCTTCCAAGATCCACGGTAGAATAATAATACATCTCGTTCTATATAAGCGCAGGCTCGTTTCATGAAATCATTGCAAGCTTAGCATAGCTTCGTTCTTTGCAACCCAAGCAAAAGATAATAGCAAGAGAGGGCGCAATTTTCCACATAATTTTGTTCCAATTGATATTATTATTATCATGATATGATTGATATATATAGCAAATTTGGAAACGAAACAGTTTTGACAAAATGATCTTATAAAAATATATTATAGACAGCAGAGAGACATGAACATCGATAGCTTCCATTGGTTTAAAATATGTTCCCGAACGTCTTCAATTCATTGAAAACAGGTAAGTGGAATCCAGTGATTTAACTTTTAACCTTATACCCCTAATGAAAGGTGACTTAAAATAATCATGCTTTTAAGCACAAAGAAGACGCGTCATTGGAAAACTAGAAATCACAGTTTTGTAGGGCTCGTCACTGGCCATCGCTGTGCCTGAAAGATATCTTCATGGCTTTTTCCGCAAAAGTATGGAGCATCACTTTTCCTGACACCTCAACCACAGAGCATTTCACGCGTGACAAGTAACAAAGGGAAAAGCTTGGTCTCCTCTTTTTTGCAGGCAAAATGTGCGAAAGTTTAACCACCTAACTTACATATAATGTACTATGTACACACACACGTCCTTTACGTTTACATGTCTCCTTTCTGTCAGCCTGAGTTAGTTAAAATCGGGAACGTACGACAATTATATACATGATTTGATAATATATCTGAGACTTTGTTAGCTCATAAATCTACAAGAAGGAAAGGGAAATCGCATACTTAATTACGTAAGTGATGAGATGATAATGTGGAAATTCAAATTGATGTAACCATTACAAAAACAGTAAAAACAAAACCAAAAATGTTATCGCATCAGGTTGTGCTAATAAAATGGTGTTGAAAATTGGAGCAAGTACTCATGTAAATTTGAGTAATAATTATCATACCACTTACGTCTCACGTGTTTCGATTTCGAATATTCCATCAAATTCATTCGGACACATACATCAGTTTGATCGTGGTAACTTGCGGCTGCTCTAACAATGAAATCGAGACGTGGGGCAACCTGGAACATCTATCTCCCAGATCAGTATAGCTTCGCTATTAATGTGAAAATTACAGACGCATTCAGGATTATGTTTGTCATAAAAGCACGGGTGCTTGCGTAGATAGGCTTGCTTACGAAATATGACCAAAAATATTTCATTTCGTTGGAAGCACTTGTTCCTAAAAAGCTGCTGAAGAGGATAATGCATGCATGTAACGTTTGCTCCACACAACTATAGATAACTAGATAATAATATTCATATTCAATTTTGCGAAATGTTCTTTCTTCGTACAATTATATGCAGGTGCATGATACTAATTAGAAACTTTGAAAGTGAGCCAACTCCCATCACATTAGTGGGATTTGTAAAATAACAAATATTACGTTTCTGTAATTAAATTTTTGATGCTCACATCTTAATATTGATAGGTTTTCATCAATGTTCATCATTATCTTTAGACATTCCTGACCTTTTTCACCCTGCCTGTATTTTTCGTATGTACATAATAGTGTCATGCGTGTGACCAATTTGGCTTTTGTGCAACGTCCCCATACTTTAACATTTCCCATTGCACCACTTTCTAAGAAAAGCGAAGCAAGCCCGAAATGAAAGCAATAACGTTTGAATTCGAAACTGAAAGGAAAACCGGAAAAAAATTCACACCGGAAACACATTCTTCCGATCTGATCTTTTCCTCATCCGGGGTCTCAAGTCAAGTTGATTTGCGTCATCTTCTTTAATTATAAACCGATCATGAAGACATAAATAACATGTTTAATCAAAAGTTAACACGTGTTGGTAATGTGTACCATGAACAATTCTTTTCCCTACATTGTTCCTTTCCAATTAATTTGGTAATTCATTTTGATGACTTTGTAACTGACTCTGAGTGACGTAAGAAACATGAGCCGATTGACAGGCTCAAGCAACATTTTATAATATTCAGCAACGTCGACACATTAAAAAAAATAATATTCAATTGTGCACAGAGAGTTTACTACACAATTGTGTATTTTATTGCTTTGTTGGTATAAAAATTACCCAAACCTAATATTGTACATCTGTGGTGCTATATGTATCGAACGAAAGAAAGGTGACGAAATGATCCCATTAAAAGAGACTCAAAAGATAATGTAATCGTCTAAAATGCGACTTGAACACTCGTAACTTTATAATGATGTCAAAATATGTGCCTCCAAATCTTCATTTTTTTTTAAATTGCGCATCATGTTTACCCGAAGGTGGTGGCTCTGCTAGGCAAGCTTGTAACAACGGATTACTGGTAGATCGTATTATTAATTGCAGACTCAGCAGTAATATTTAGTTCTGCGAGAGGGGAGGCAGGAGTTTCTTGCTAAAGACAGCTGCAACCAAAGAAAGCCAATATTGTGTGCACGACAAATTGAAGAACTTATATCTGACCCCCAATTTGAACTCGGGTTATTACTACTTTACTACTTCTTAGTATTTTCCATGGGAAGCAAATTTGTGACGCATTCTCAAAAGTATCAAGTAGCTTCTCCGTCTTCGTCAACCAGAGAGTTTCAATATATAAAAAAGTGAGACTCGAGTGTCCGTTGCTCCTCTTCATTCGGCCTCTTGTCTGTGGATTTTGCTGGGCTTGAGGTGACTCAGTGGTGTTTGATTCTTTGGTGCAGACGGAATTAGAGAAAAGTAAGTTGGTGCACCATCCAATATTTTTACCACCTCAGAGGTGCGAACTTTTTTTCAGTGTCTAAGCTCTGTTGTTTCCACTGAAATTTTAATTTCTCAGATAATTTGTTACATAAAATTGGCTGTTTGATTTCTTTTGAGTCATTTTTTGTCCAAGTTCATAGGAGAGCAGTAGCCGAGAAAGTGAAGTGAAAAATGGCGCAGGCGCAGAGCCCGAGGGAATACCCTCTCAAATTCACCATGGAGTTTCCTTTTCAACTCGAAGGAGGTTCCAACACCTGGGAATTCAATATTATGCAGGAGGAAGTCTTAAAGGCATCCTGGTACCAGGTCTTCAAGCATGACAAAGAAGTGGTGAGCTTTCATTTTTATACGGAGTCATTTATGATTTTGCAACTGGTCAGAGAATTCAATATGTGAACAGTTGGAGATATAAGGTTAGTGGTTGCTCAAAGTCCAATGCATAAATTAAAAAAAAAACAATTTGGTTGCAGTTTGGAATTTTTCAAAATGTCGGGTGGGACAAGTACGTCTTGGTGAGAGAAGGAGAGCCACTCCGCTCGTGCGGAGACTGGTGTCGCTTGCGACAAAAGGTAAACTGAACATAAGGATGGCCTCGAAACTCCCGATTTCCCTATTTTTGATTAACAATTTATAATTTTAAAAAAGACGAAGTCTCGTTTTTTTAAAACATTATGAAACATACTTTCCCCTCTGTGGATTTCCATTATTATTAGGTTGAGGTGTTGGTTAACTTATGGGATGCGAACCAACGTGAGTTTAAGGTGGGCTTTCGGCAAGTCCGGTTTCGTCCAGAGGAGTACCGGCTGTACCGTCTGCAACAGAGACAGAACGGCGGGGAGGGGGGTGCGGCTGGTGCGTCTGGTGCTGCTGGTGCGGTTGGTGCGGCTGGTGCGGCTGGCGCGTCTGGTGCTGCTGGTGCGGCTGGCGCGGGGGGTGCGGGGGAAGGTAATGCTCCACCGCAGATGCCGGTACAATTTCTAATTTTCCTTTGCAGCCAATCAATGCTTCCTGGAACATTCTATATTACTTGTGAAAATTATTTTAGACTTAATTCTTATTTTTCGTTTACTATACAAATTTAGGTACAGCGGGAGAGGCTTGATTCTTGGAGCAGTGGCTACAGCAGCGACCACTGAACGATGATGAAGAGATGCAGCCAGACTACGCGCGGTGAAAACTCTTACCCAGTTCTTCGATTAAAAGATTTTTTAAAAATGCTAAATAGAATTACATACATTTTATAATTTACTAAAATTCTAAAGTTAAATTACCAATTTCCTAATGCAACATTTCTTGCTACTTTCATAATTATTCTAGCTATGTATGGTGTGGATTTATAACTGTTTTCTATCTTTTTTTTGCATCTCTTCATTATAATACTGGGTTTACTCTAATAAAGCAATTTTAATTGATACGTTTACTTGTAGTAATTTCATTGTTTCAAATGAAGCAGCATCTGATTTATAAAACAAATACTGTGTAATTCGTAATAAAATAAAATAAATATTTGAAAAAGGTTAGAAGTGACTTTTCTACGGAACCAGGTTTTGTCTCCAAAAAGTGTTTCATTGTGCCCCAGTAAATTGCACAGTTTATCTTCATCATCATCACTCAGCACACAAGCTTTTTGCTTGGGCATTCATGAACACATACATAATGTACTTGCATGAGCTTCCTCCTAATTCGGAAAGCAGAAATTAGTGAAGCAGTGGAAAACTAAAGTTTTTCCTTTGTGCCTGGTCTGAAAGGGAATTGGTTTATGTTCACAGATTGGCAATAAAGTGGGACATGGATTACGTTATGAACATGATTTTCAGTAATATTGCATTATATAAGTTGAATCAGTTCATAATATTCACTTTTTTTAACTCCGTATCTCTTGCTCGGGGCGAAATGAGAATTAATGTGGATTAAAGTTAGTACATCAACTCCGAAGAAGAAATTCGCTCACTCTGTATTACATACATTTTCTATCTTGCTCACTAAGGCGTACCCTAGCTATTACTGCAGACTTTTTGGTATTGGTCCCTTCACCCTTGCATTAATTGACACGGAAAAACATGGCTCCGAAATCTCTGTTTCACAGAAAATCAGAGGATGAGGCGTTTCGGGTAAAAATTGTACAGCAAAATTTATATCGTGTGAAGTGGGCATTTTGCATATCAGGGACATATCATAGTAAAATGTCGTGCTTAAATACTCGCAATGTAGTTCTGAAAAGGAGTTCGCCTGGAGTAGCCACGAATTTGCTGTGATACCATGTATGAATTACATGCTTATGTGTTATATTGCTGGGTGATGTACAAATGCGCACAACAACTCTTCTTATTATGAGGAATTCGCAGAGTGTATCCGTTGACGGTCAATGTAGATTACTTTCAGAGGTCCTTATAATATTAACTTCATCCTTTTTTTTAAGATTCTTTATAAGTCGCTCTTCATTCTGGTTACATTTCATGCTTACCACGCCACGCAGTATGTGTATGATGATGATGACTTTATGTATCAGTTTAGCTCTAAAAAGTGTCTCATCTTTTCACAGCTCCAGTCCAAACGATCCACTTTCTTTGTCTGATTTACTGTTCTTTGCCCGTGCATGGTTTGCCTGATATCATTCCTGAAATATTTTTGCTGAAGTCCAATACTGTGTGGTGACAAGGTACGAGCGAAAAAGTCGTAACAAATTTATTATTAATGAATGATGTAAAAGATGCCACCGAGCAAGCTCTTTGTTCATCACTGGAGATTGAGCCATGTTAGCAGTCTGGCAAAAACTAACAAATAAAAATATTATCTTTAGCATGCGGATGGATTTCTGCTGATCTCAAACTAAAACCAACTTTCCATAAAATCATCAGTGGTACTAAGTAGCTTGCATGCAAGCATGCAAGATACTTACGAGAGTAAAGATCATATACTTCATGGAGTCGGATTTTTTTTAATCACCAGATCACCAGACTCTTTCTTTTATAGAAGATTAGAGTTTTGTTATCTGCGACCCTCATAGGCATTTATGTACACACTTTCAATATCATTTACGTTATTGCATTAATGTTGAATTCCATAGTTCAGATTAAAAACAATAAAATACATTTAAAAAAATATAATGACTCATTTTATCACGTACACATTTTTAGAGTGAAAGGTATTAAATAGTTAATTGGGATAACTGCACCTAGTCAGCAATACTGTAGAACGAGGGGAATATTCTATGCTCATGGTTGACAATCAGATTGAGCTTCCTATGGTCCCTTCTTCGATGCTGCGTTTCACCTTCAACCATACATGCCTGTATAACTCAGAATTTTTTTTTACTTGTGCTCCTTGCTACATGTGTTCCAGATCACCGTAATTTATGAACTTATGTGTACATGTTCCCACGATAAATGTTTGGGTAGGTTATTTAACGGGATAAGTAGAAAGTGCACCACAAACTGTTCCTCAGACATTTGCACAGGGCTTTGTGCTCGAGATTATTTAACACATTTTGTTCTTTTTGGAATAAAAGTGATCCATTCACCCAAGAGAGATTTTAAATTCCTTCAACATTTTTACAAGCAAGGATTTTCATCATAATAATCGATGTAACATTAAAATAAACAATAAAAACGGTACAACTAGCAAAACAAAAAGGAATATGTATGTTAAGTGCAATTCCATTAAAAATATTTTTATAGTGACTTAGAAAATGGGAAATGATATCGACATGCATGTGCACATACGTACAAGTTCTGGTGCCTTAGGTGATCTGTGCATTGTGCCTGTAAAACTGAGCACCCGATTCTTATTTATGGAGTTGGGTGGGGGACGTATTTTGCAGATAAAAAAACCTATCATAAAGAATTATTAACGCAAAATGCTCACACATTTTTCGTAGTATTGGTAAAACTACTTTGCCGGATACCTCCACTTAAACCCGTACAATAATATGACATGGGCTCATATTACCACGCGAGACAAATAATTTAAAGTGATGGAATTTGCTAACTCTTTAATGATCTTTAAACCTCTTTCATGATCATGTACCAGATTGTGGAAGTTATTTTGCCACGCAAAAAAACTGAAATGGTAGATACATACATGCTCCATATCACAAAAATGTATGACACCTCTTGATTTAATTTTGAAGTAAACAATTAATTAATTTTCAATAATATGGTCCAATTCTCGGAAGTCGTTAAAGCTTAACTTTGTAAATTGGATGGGTCTATACTTGTCATGATTTTGGGTATCAGCACCTGCGAGCAGCATAGAAAAAAGTACCATAATATTCTGCTTTTGACCAAATGGATCACCATCACCATCATCATCATCGTCTGAGTTAATCCCGCTTTGAAATGCATTGTAATCAAAACTTCAATAAAAGTGAACAATTAACGACCTTTGTTTTTTATTGCTTCCTTGAATGAAACTCTCTGAGAATAAAAAAAAACATACAATAAACCTATTGTGCGCTACGGTATGTTCATTTCAGTTCAGTATTTTGATTCGATAGAAAATTATTTAAGCCAGCCACGCCATTTTATTTTTAAAAGGGAAAAAATTTGCAGTTTTTCGTCCTATTTAATTTTTGTATTATGGAAACACCAAAAATGCCCGGAGAAACTGACCAGAACTTCTTACCAGTCCTCATCCAAGTGTTGCTGCCTCCCATAATTATTAGTTCAGCTGGTCGGCGTATAATTATAAAACTGAAAATAAAGGAAGCCACAGATCTTCTCAAAAGTTGGGGTCGAATAATCCACGAGCAGCGTCGAGACGTCGTAAGATTTTAATATTTTTCGGAAAAAAATGATTCCCTTTTTATGGAAACTAATTTGGCGACAAAAATTTCTGTTTGTTAGTTTGAGGCTATGATGCAATGCGGTGGATGGAGAAAATTTGTTATTGGCGAGATGCCCCTCTTGAATCCAATAGGATTATCGAGGAAGCTGAACGAGAAGGTAAATTAAATAACTGCGAAAACATTCTTTAATTTAAGAAAAGTGGATTACAAGAAGGATATATGTATTCCTGTTTATATTTTTTCAGGTCACATCCATCGTTCGGGGTTTCTGGAAAAAGCGCAGGGCAACTGTGAGTGTATATCTTCGTGAACGGAATCTCATGAGGGATCCAAATCAGAAACGTTTTGTTCTTCCTCAGCAAAGCAACCCCGGCAAGGCGAAGAAAGCAAAGCAGCCTGCAGCAGAGACGAGCAAGGCACCACTTGTAACACGCTCCGCCTAAAAAGACATAGTAAACGGCAGATAACATGGTGTGGTCCAATAGTTTCATCAAAACTTTAAAAAAAATGTTTTGATCATAATTTCGTA
>JAHZNF010000028.1:0-13824 GCA_027744215.1 Troglopedetes dispersus | reverse complement strand
TGGAAATTTCGGATGGTCCTGAAGAAATGGAAACGGATGACGCACCTCCCAGGCCCGCATCGCCTCCACCTTCTAAAAAGGAAGCCCCTCCCCAACCCGAACTATCTGGCGAAAAGAAAGCTGTAAGTAGTATTCTTTAACATGCTGAAATAAGTTGCGTAGTGGGTTGTCAGCAACAAAGAATTCTGAAAATTTAACATCTTTTAAATTATTTATGCGTCAACACTGATAGGCACTGAAGGAAAAGGAATCTGGAAATTCGGCTTACAAATCAAAGAATTTTGAAAAGGTTTGTTATTTGTCGCTCAATTCGCAGTACTATAGGTTCTCTTTGAACAAAGAGTGTTTTTTTTAAATTATGTGACATGGGGAAAGTTGATTTACACCACACTTGTTTTCAAATTTCTAAAATTGTGCAGGAGATTACGCCACTGCTATGAAGCATTATTCGGAAGCCATTGCGAGAAATCCAGAGGACGCCAAGTTGTACAGTAACCGAGCTGCCTGTTACACTAAACTCGCTGCATTTGATCTGGGTTTGAAAGACTGTGAAAAGTGCTTGCAGTTGGATCCAAAATTTAGTAAGTACTTAGTTATTATCCTACTTTTCGTTATTTTCACGGAAGTTTGTAGTATTAAGGTAAATAAGGCTTTTGGGATTTACCACAAAATGTATTTTTTACTTGCAGCAAAGGGTTGGATAAGAAAAGGTAAAATCTTGCAGGGAATGCAGGATGCCGGGAAAGCCATGACTGCTTACCAGAAAGCTCTGGAGTTGGATCCCAATAGCTCTGAAGCTGCGGAAGGTTATCAGCAATGTATGATGGCACTCCATTCCAATCCAGAAGAAATGAGGAAGCGAGCTATGGCTGACCCTGAGATCCAAGCCATCCTTCGAGATCCTGCTATGCGATTAATTCTTGAGCAGATGCAGAATGATCCTAGAGCTCTTCAAGAGTAAGTTGACTTGTTATTCGTATTAATATTGAATTATTGAGTTTCATTCAAGACTACTCCAGATAAACAATTTATTTTTTGTCTCGTATTTACTCGTCTGATTTTATACCGTATTGTTTTGTTACTTATAGCCACCTCAAAAATCCAGACATTGCACACAAAATCCAAAAATTATTGGACAGCGGTTTAATCGCGATCCGCTAAGTCTCCGTACCAAGTACCATTGTCATCACCAGAATGCTTTGAACCTCCATCAAGTGTAAACTAAGTACTGCTGGAGTTTTAGTTAACTTTCGTTTTCTTTCCAATAATTCTGTAATTTTATTCGCACATTTGCAATAACATTTTGTTACTACTAAAATGTGTGAAAATTGATGTAATTACACATTCATTACGTAATATCTTCTTACAAGAGACACATTAAAGTTACATTAGTTTGAATTTCAAACACGTGCATTTCTGTGGTCGTCTTATAACACTGTTTATATTGTATCTGCAGGTTGATTTACTTTTTTAGTTCTTTTCGGCTGTGTTGGTCATTTTGGTATATTCATTGACTCAATGAAATTTTTGTGGCGCATAACTCACCTGTCCTGTGCTTCAATAAAATCGCCATTACGCCCTGCTCTCATGTGCTAATTTAATAAAATCATCAATTTTAATTTTCAGACCAGCCTGATTTCCACAAAGAACAAAATTAAGTTGTACCATAATAATTACTGAAAATTGCCAGTACACTCTCTGGAAAACTAAAGTTATGTACCATTGAAGTATGTGCAGCATATTATGCGTATTAGCAGTCGCCACATAATACAATTAAGTTAGAGCTGCCTGGTGATTACACTGACCTTTCACCTCAATCAGTCATCATGTAATTTGCACAAAACTTGTAAATCGATTAACTTAACGCAACCTACATACATATAAATGTCTTGCGTTATGCCAAAAACTTTTTGCACTTTTGTCTGCGTCCCTTTAATGGGTTCCGTTTTGACTGGTCTCACAGGCATCATGATTGTTCAAATCGGCTGAATTTTTGTTTGGGAGCGTCGCGTAACGTCTCAGGTGACTATAGCGCATTGTTCTATGAGGTTTCTGGGATCGTAACAGTTCCTGCTTCACAATAAGATCGTTGATCATTCTTTCCTCACGTTGCATCTCTTTCTTTAGATTACTGGAGACATCAGGAATGGCCCACCGTAGAAATAGTATTATAACAGCAACAATATTCTGAAAGGAAACACAATATTTTAATTTTTTATCTTTGTAATTTAATTTCTCGTATTTTCAGAACTTACTTCGTATAAGATGACAAATATAACACGTGCCAGCCATATTTTCCAGTGCTCGTTTCGAAATTCATACTTGCTTGGTGATGTGTAATTGTGCCTGTAAGTTGGGAAGCTAGCAAAGGATGCGCTTCAATCACTTTGTTACTTTTATTATGGACTTGTGGTATGTAAAATGCAAGTAAATATGTTGAAACTAGTATTATGTGGAACAGGTAACTTACTAACAAACTGGCGAATTGCCTCCTGTGCGTGCCAACACTGATGCATCCGGCTTTGATTCCAAGTCCTCTGTGCTAAATAAGGTTAGGGAATTGCGAAGATACCCTTGCAAAGTTCCGTAGCTTGGATCGCTTGTATCAAGGAGAAAGTAACGATACATAAGTTTTGGAATAAAGTTCGACGTTAGGGCGATTATGCAAGCCTGTAAATTACAGTATTGAAATATTTTAAGAATTAAATATTCGGCTTCAGCTTTCATGATAATACATGTCTTGCAAAGTTGTTTTGTTGCTTCCATACATTAGAGAGAACAGCAACTTTTACAATTCCATCTACAATGGACGCCCACACACCAATATCCTTGACACGGAGTCCCACAGGTCTTCGATAGTGTACTAACATTTTTCCAGCGTCAAGTCGCAGTTCAAATATGTTATTGATAAGGGCAAAGAGTGGGGCAAGCGGAAACGCGGACACAAAAATTGTTACAAACCCGAACTGCAATACTACAATTCAGAAAAAATTATTGCAAATATTTGCCAGAGAAAAGCGTATATCATATATACATAGGTATGCATGTTACCGTCGTCATTCACTTGTTTTACATTCTCTTACCCATTTCCAAATACTCATCGATGAGAGAAAACTGTCCCAAATCTAGTAAATCATAATCATCAGCCCATTGCACTTTCACTTTATTCAAAGACGCTTTGCGACCGCTGAGAACCTCTTCCTTCGAAGTAGCCACCTTGAGTCTCGCAGAACCCCTCTTGAGAAGTCTACGGAACCACCTACAGTTGGGGTATGATAAAACTGCGTGACAACAACTCATGACAAAATACCGTAATACTCTCAGAAAATTATCCTCGCAACTTACGGTAAGAAAGCTTCAATTATCATATTCCGAAATTGCTTTCCAATCATTATCACAGCCAATTGAATGCATAACTCAGGCATACAGCTCATTCCGCACTAAATCCAGGAAGTACATCAATATTTACATATTACCTTCTTAAAAAATCAATATGTCCACGTGAACAGCACTAGCACTAGATAGACTTGCACAGGAGAAACTACTGTAATTGAAGTAATAATACCTCTTCCTGCCTCAGCACTCCAAAAAGTTTGTGGTATTTGTGTGGGGCCCCTGCGTAAGCTCCTTTAAAGAAAGCTACATAAAATATTGAACTGTAGTGGTTTATAAACTGAAGGAGGTAAATCTTTAGTGTGTAACTAGCGTCGTAATCAGGCTGCGTTCTGGGATACTCCATTTCTGTCAGGCTAACAGCAATTCGTTCATAAACCTTTTGTCCGATAAAATATTTAATGTACACTGTTGTCAGTATCGATGGGTGTGTGCTCATTGAGCAATTAGTTTTTTAAATAGCATCATCATACCTTCCCAAAGACGACTATAAAAGTCAAGTTTAAGAACGCAGCAGTAATAGTTACAGTAAGACCTTTCCAAGCAACGCTACCATCATCGCTTACACTTTGAGATAGCCAAAGTGCAAACCACACGCGGTACATAATGACTCCAACTAGTACCGCTACAGCTAACACAATCTGTAAAGTAAAACGGTAGTCATTAGTACATAAATCATAATTTCATTTGTAGTTACACGCATTTTAATAAATTGGAAGCTCAAAGTACCAGAAAAATCACAGTTGAATAACTAAGCAGACTGAAGGGAAGTTTTCTACTCCAAAAGGGAATAGATAGGTCAAAGTCGAACACTTTATCCTTTTCTCCTGTTTCTCCGCCATCTTTGTCGCCGCTATGGCTTGCGCTTCCTTGTTCATTAACAGATCTTTGACCGAATGGATATATTTTCTTCAATTCTGCAACGTATTCAGGTCGAGGATTGTAATCTTTTGAGTCAAAGCTCGACAAATCCCACTCATGTGTTATGTGAGCAGAGTAGCGTTTCCAAAATTCGATGAAAACAGCCGCTAATTAATTTGAGAAATATAACACCCAGTGAAAGCAAACTTTCGCCCATGACGGTGACTGGTGGTATTATAATCAAATCGAGCTTTTTAAAATGGTAGACCAAAATCATGACTTACTCCAAACTGACATGAGAAGTGCGAATACCACAGTAAAGTCGTTATCAAAAAGGTGTGTGAATTTTGAATATGAGCATTTTTCTGAAAGTTTCCAGTAACCGCACGAGTGATCACATAAAGGACACATAACGATGTCCACGGACTTATTGCACACATCCTTCCTGGTAAAACATCTCAGTAAATTAAACTACTGCACTGATAAGTGACTGCGTATCATAAAATAATATTGAGCCATGCAAGGTGCAAATTAATGTAGGTATGCTAGCTTTCTTACACAAATTGATCTCCAGAGAAGGAAAAAACCCCATAAAGGAAACAGATAAGGCCACTCCCTGCCGCAATTGCCAACATTCTAGTGTAATAACCTAACCACGCATAGTATAATGCTATGTTAACTCCAAAATAATTTTTTATGGTATCTAATGGCTGATGCGTGAATCCCAGTGATAATTTTCCCCAGTTATCGTATAATAATTTCCTGGTAGAACCGTCTGTGTTGATGCCACCCTGCAAAGGAAAGGCATTTTACTATAGGTGCCTACATTAATTTAAAATTTTAGTGCTTGAACTTTGAAATGCATTTATTTGCAAGGCATTTCTTGTAACATACATACATCATGAAGTGGGTATCCTGCATCATAAACACCTTCTTGTATTAAACGCTCGAACCCAAACGCAAATGCGTCTTTTTCCAACTCAGCTTCAATTTTGTAAGGAGTTCGCTTCAGGATATATTGTACGATTCGTGCTCTCGTGGAAATGGAGAAGATTTCGTGCATATTAGATTCGTTTACATCAAACCTAAAAATTCATTACTCCTTTGTTAGCGTCATTTAACTTTTAAACTAGCAAATTAAAACATATTATTAATATATTCGAATATCTTCGGTTTAAAACTTACAGGTACTCCTTATCACGGCTATATATCCTAGTCAACTTTCGGCAATGCTTCGGAAATAATTCAGGGTCCAAACTGAAGCAGTCCAAGTTATCCCACCCACAACTGGAAGGCAGGCATGACGATTCTTTCTTTAAGCTACTCTGACTACTTCCTTGGCTACTATGTAGGTTAACGCATTGCGGTAGTTCCAACTGATTCATTGGCAATCTCAACTTTAGAATTTCACTATATCTTTTGAGCACTTCGAGAGGTGCCCATATCTTTACCACCTGGAGCTGGGGGGCACTTTCAATATTTTCCCACTGAAGAATCAAACCTTCTCCTTCTGCCAGATTGTACTCAAAGACACTCCTTTTCTCATATGCTTTGTCACTTTTGGCCACTTTTTCTGAATTATTCCAAACTAAAACAAAATCCGGACTTGTAGATGTTGTTATCGCTGTATACGATGAGGACACGGATTCCGGAGAAACGGCCGTGTCATCGTGAATGTTCCCCTCCTCATCTTCAATACTCTGCAGACTTTCCATGTTTTACGTTCGCATGAAGGAGAGATTATCCCGAGTCCAACAACGCCCCACAAACCTTTCCCTTTTCAACCAAATAAATGGACTTTTATTGTGCATGAGAATGTGCGTGAGCAAGAGCAACAATACAATGATAAAGACCGAGTTTAATATTAAAATCCTTAGAGTATTTGAAATGAATTGTCAACGTCATTTGCATTAGGAGAACCACAAAAGTGCCTGGAACGTTGCGATTGGTACGAGGAATTTATATTGCAGAAAACAAGACTGAAAAATGCTTGTGCTAGTGGTTTGACAAGCGTTTGCAGACTGACTGCCGTTCGGTTATAAAGTGGATGCCTACGTAAAGGCAGAAAACCACGAAAATAATTTTTCAAGCAAGCAATGGAACATACAAGTTATTTGGCAAAAAAAAGTTTGCACACACTTCCAGCTACTTCACTCCAGTTATATGTGTGCTAGGTTGTTGAAGTGTTACTGCTTACCTATGTCATTCCAATTCAGGTAAGAAGTGAAATGGTCTGTGTTGTGTGGTGAATTAGTATTGGGTGAGTTTAGTAGAGTGCTTTCACTGTTATTATGTTATAGGCTGTACAAAGTACAAGAAAGTCATGCAATAATTTGCAATTCTTTAGTGAAAGTTGCATAGTATTTACAAGAACCATTGTGTGAGTTTTCAAGTAAATGAAGGATGTAGTAGGTTAATGAACTACTCGCCTACTTTCTTCTACCTTTTTACCAATCAATACCATACCAGTATTACGACAGTAAAATGTTTTTACAGTGGATCTTGCAGTTAGACTAGATGGGATTATAAAATGCTTTTTGTTACTCTTGCCAGCCTCTCACCATCGGATATTTAAAAAATTAATGAGACATAGCATATTGCACAAAAGTGTCAATATAAAAAAGTACTTTGTATTAAAAAATCTTAAAAAGGAGAATTTTCAAAAGAATGCTTTGCACGATTATAGCCCTTGTAGAAAAAGTGGGAAGTTGTGCTGGTGTATTAGTATGCGCATGCTCTCTTAATGACGAAATGCTACGAAACACGCCTGGCTCAATGACTGGAACAATATAATATAAAATCGAATAGAAATGCAAGTTTAAAGGTATGGATGATCAGTAATGATCATACTCTTTCACCTAAACACATGCGAATTTTTTTTTAAATCTGTCCTTTGATTCCGGGGAACCCGAGGTTACATTCCAAAGTGAAATTAATTGGCATCACGGTTTTCACAATGCACTTTCGATTTGTACCTGTCTGTATTCTGATTCCTGCACGTAGACGAATCAAATGACATCAATATTTTAGGAAGGAGGCATCTGCACAATTCTAGAATCTCCGTAATATGCTCCAAAGTCGAAGTCCGTAGAAACATGTGGTAGTTCCTGGAGGTTTAAAATCTGAGAAAGGATTACCATTAAAAGTTTCATGACCAGCAAGTAAACTTTACAAACTAAACTAACCTATGAAAAACTCTGCACAATTCTAGAATCTCCGTAATCTACTCCAAAGTCGAAGTCCGTAGAAAGTTCCACTTGTGGTAGTTCCTGGAGGTTTAAAATCTGAGAAAGGATTACCATTAAAAGTTTCATGACCAGCAAGTAAACTTTACAAACTAAACTAACCTATGAAAAACTCACGTAACCGCATGACTTGACGTATGTATCTCACCACAAGCCACACCGGAGCTCGTTTTTTTATTTTGTAAACGAATCCCAGATTTCAAGTGATTTCCTTTTTTTGTTATTTAGCCTAGTTGGTGAGAGTGAGGTTGAAATATTTAGTGCATAGACATTCCTATTTTATTGATTTTTGTGCTCGGTAATGGGACGGATGTGATTAGGGTTAAAAATGACTCATTGCTTCATTGCTTGTCAACAGCGAAGGGACAAAGCATACATCAAATTTATTTTTTGTCCAATGCATTGTTCGCAAGAAGCACGTTATCAAAATTCAAGGTTGAATTTGAATGTTTGAATTCACCTATCTTACACCTCCCGGTATTTCGATTTTCATTGCAGACAATGGCAAAGTGTTTTCGTGAACGACTGAATGAGGTTTGTTCTAGTAATAGCTATTGGCAAATTGTCATTACTGTCTTTATTCGGATTTTTTCAGCAAGTATATCGTTACCATCCATGCCATAATAAACTACACCTATATATATGCAGCTTTATATTATACAATGTATTATGTCTAAGACCAAATTAATCGCATGCTGCTAATGAAGGAGAAAGCTTCTGTCATTAATAATAATTACCAATATTCTTCCATAATTATCAATGTCAGAAGCCTGAAAATGGATTACTAATAGAAGTAAACGAAAAGGAAGCAATTTCTAAGAAGCTTCTTTTCTGGTTTCTTTCTTTGGGGGTATCGTGAGATTTCTATGTACAGCAGGGTTTCAGTTTTTACGACGTAAGGTCTGGTAAATCTTGGAATAAACTAGAAGAACAGCACTATGTAGTGGGCAATATGTTCGGAAAAGCTATTACACAGTAAAGGTTCCGGCTATGGTTAGTTAAAAACAAGAAAGCAAGCACACTCCAAATGTTTCACATACACATACACCGACGTCTCCAAAATTAATGCTTCTTATACATACTTACCTTTTTATAACATGTTACCTACATTTTACGAATAATGCGTATGTGAGTCTGTTCTTTTTAACTTTAGTTGTTTCCTGTGCTTTATTCGAAGGGAATTACCTTATTTGTACAACTCATTACAACTAATCTGTATGTATTTAATCATGATTTTGTTCCACCATGAATGATGATTGGTGCATAGATGTTATGTTTTTAAATAATTAAGTGCAATACAAATGCATTCAATACAGAGCCAACGTTCTTCTCCTGATTCAGAATCCCTTTTCTTGTTTTTTTTTTGGCATTTTTTATTTTCATATTATGACTTCTAGGATAAAAAAGTGTAAAATTAAAAAAGTTACTGAGAGACAGGCACGGGTTTACTTACGTGGGCGACATTAAGAATAAAGACCACAGATCAAGGTCAATCTAAACTTAGAAATTCTAAGTTAGAATAACCCATTTCATTTTTTAAATGAAACTTGCAATTTTCCACTCACTTTAGCTCAATAATTTAAAAACAAAAACCAACAAATGTGAATGAATAGTTTTTATTTATTTGTAAATACAGTACATCACCTAATAAAACATTCAAATTATTTGTAAAACAAATATTACCGGTGACGAGTGAAAATGAACAACTTTTCCTCACCAAACGGAAACAACCACAGAATGCTATGGTAGGCATTAGGAAAATGAAAAAAACCCCTGCGTGGCAATATAAATAAAACATTCACCTCAACGACATTTAAACTAGCTAACCACATGAACGATTGTCTGATGGGGAACCGCATCCCCTTTGATTCTGCGGACTAGATATGAACAAGACAGCTCTTTTATGTTGTCTTAAAAGTACAGGAAATATTTCGAACTATCAATTAAAAACATAAGGTACAATATTGACTACATTAATTTCTCAATTTTCCAGCGAATTATCTACCCAAACTTTACCGTTTAACAATCTTAATGAATACATCTGGAAACAATGAGCATGTGGTAAAAACTGCTGAATTGAATTTTCGTTGCACTCGACTCCATTGAGCATCAGATACTTTCGCGTCACGAGAAGTACTTGTTAAACTACAAAATTCAGAAGTATCTTTAAGAGTTGATTTTCAAACTTTAAAAATACTGAAATGAGAGATGTATGAGGAAATTGTTTCACCTACCGGCAGCAAACTGGATGCCAAAAGCATATACTTGGCTTTACGGTCCAGGTTTGGAATAAAGTGAATTGCAAATACTTTATTATTTATTCCCAGCTCTGGATAAGACTTATAGGTCATACTTCCAGAAGGTGTTCCATCCAGGTTTTCAAACGACATATCGACATCTCCCATAAAACAACCACAGAATGGGAGGCAACCCAGATTTATTCTGAGCAGTTGCTTCCATTCGTCTTCGAGTGTGTAGCCACCAAGCAAATTACGGACTTGACGAAATTTTAGTATTCCTGCTCCGTCTATTTCACAATGCTGATCCTGACACAAACAAGTACATTACATAGATATAATACATATATGGATGTATATGTATGTAGAAAACAAAATTTGCATCTACGTTAATGTAAAATATTTGACGAAACTTACAAAAAATCCAAAATATTTCAGTCTCAAGACACCGGAACCTCTACTCTTTAAGTACAACACAAACTGAAGAGTTCTGTTTTTTTCCTGGCATCTTCCTAATAAGAATCCAGGGTTTCCTTTACCATCTAAAACTTCATACACCTTGACAAGCTGATGAGACTCGGGAATACAACCTGTTAAAAATATAATTGTTTCCAATTATTTCTTAAATCTTTAGTAAAGACAAGCGACTCACAGTAAAGCGGTGGTTTAAAAAAGTTCGGGCAACATTTTAAATTTTAGCCAACCATTGGATAACATGACATTTTTGTATATCTATTAAATACTTATTTTTATATGATGTTACAAAATGAATTCAAATTCACTAAAAATGAGCTCAGAGCTCTCTGTTGATTACTGATTGATACCAGAAGGAATTGTCTGTTCACAGCTTCTGATAAGCAGCTTGTCCGTGTTCACAAATATATCCTCTAACTCTTCAACAAAACTATTTAATGCGAGCTGCACTGCACTAGTTGCTGTTGCGGAACCTGGAGGTGATGTGAAGGCAGAAATGCAAAAATTAGTCACACATTAAAGTTTTTCAATCATCATAACGTGATAAAAAATCAGGGAACCTTACCACCGTGAGCTTGAGATCTTGTTGTAGTTTCACCAGAATTAGGAAGTAGGAGTGACGATCCCTCACCTTCCCCTCCTAGATTCATGGTCGATAATGCACTGCAATGTTTCTTAGGAAAACGTAAATAATATGACTTTGTTGCTGTGATAGGATTGCCCAAACTGCACCTTCAGCATACTACTTCATAGAATAAAATTGGCTATAAACTGAAAATTAAAAGTTAAATTGAAATACTGGAAATTTTAAACCGAACGAAATTCATTAAGGACACCATTTATCCTTTTCAGAATATCTAACCATTCGAAGTTGGAGGACCAGGAACAGGTCACTGGCTTGGATAATTCAAAAATAAAATAAGAAGCCTTAAAAGTAAGTTTATTTGCCAAGTTTGAAAAATTGAGTTTGAGGCAAGTTTCTGGAAAAGGATGAAGGAAAATTCCACCTTCACTTCAACATTCAACTTACACGCAAAACAAAATATTACCACACACACACTACACACAGATACTCAATTCGACTCATCTCACTAAACACATGTGTTGCTGGTGTAAAGTTGGTTGATCTTGATGATGACATTTATATGACTACCTACATGCACTAATGCCGAATATGCACACATGTTCTCCTAAAAAGACTGGAAAATTACCTCACAAATAAGCCTAAAAAAATTTATACTAGTTTGACTAGATTGGGCTCTACGACTTGCAAAAAATAATAATATATAAGGTATACCTAAAGCCAAAAATCGGGTGGACTGCTAATTAAACAATCAATTTAAATTTATACAAAATAACTTGTTTATTATAATTTTATGATCGATCAGTTATTTCATTTTACAATTTCACTCATACATAAATACAAACAATAATTACAATAATATTCAATATACAAAAGCAATTTACCAGAATAAAACATAATAATAATAGTAACAGTGTTGTACATTTTAAGTATTCATCACACATAACATAACTGATAAAACATTCCTAAATGTAGGACTCGTGGGTTTATAACAATTAGTAAGCTGTAAATATACAACTTTAAACAGAATTGTAGTAAACCGCTTGACCTCACCAAAAATGTCGTTATAATCAATCAAGACGAATGAAAAATGTATAATGTGAGAAGGGGTCATCCTATCTATCGTAAACAAGGGATGAAGAATGGTGTGTTTGCTAAAAGTAATAATCTTTTAGGTTTCAAAATTTGTAAATCCTGCCGATGATTATTTTGTGTTTGTATCGGAATAGTATCCATTATTGTTCACATTTTGTGATACACGACTCGCCGAGCGTGGCATTGATGAAGATCTGCTAGTCATGTTGCTGTAAAGTTGAGTAGTACTGGCAGCCGTACCTCCAAACCGAGTCGATGACATGGTATTTCCGGAACTGCTGCTAGTTGTACTTCTCGACCGATTTTCTCGTGACGTTTCCTGAATTGTACTCAAGTTCCTTCAAACCACAAAGTTAAATTCGATAAACTACCCACATGATATGGTAAAATGTAATGTCACATGTCACGTAAATACTTGCCGCAGCAACATCCTTACAAGCAGGGGTCATTAAGCATGGAATTATATCGAGATGCACGTGCTCCTTGAACATCTGGTGCAGCGGTCTCTTCTGCAACAAATTGCACGTTGTTGTTGGCACTTGCGATCAAACCAGCTTGAATGTTTCTAAACGTCTTCTCCCTTTCTGGCGTGGAATTTGTTAAAGGTCGCGGTCCCAGACTCAGAGCAGTTGTTAAATTGGAAACGTTCAAGTCAACTCCTGTCTGCTGGTGACGGCGAACAATAACGTCGTCATCCTCACCGTCCGAGAGATGGTCATTTTGACACCAACCAACCAAGGATTTACGTTTTGGAGCTAGTGGTCTGTGGAACTGTAAAATCACATACAAAAGAATTACCACGTGTCAAAATGCAGAAGACTTCAGTTAAATATAATCTTTTAAGCTGCAGGTTGAACGCCAAAATAATTAAGTCTGCTTTACTCCGCAATAAAATAAACTAACGACTTTACTTTACACAAGTCAAAACTGTAATAATAATGGATCAAGTTCTAAAATCCTTACTGTGTTCGAAACGGCCTCCTCTTCCCCAAGCGCGTCCTGTGTTGCTGTAATCGCGGGGGCTGTATGGGTGGTTTGGCTACAGCTTACGGCCTGATTAGTTATACTTTCTGATATTGAAGTTTGCTTATTAGATGGCGGAGGCAAATTTTCAGAATAGTTTTGCAGGTTTTTGATGACTTCACTACGCTTGTTAGTTGCTATCATGGATGAGCCTTTGTTTACTGAAGGCTTGTGAGAAAAACTTTCCAGTTGACTTTCATAAAGAGAGAAAGCAGGTTTTCTCTTGTTAATTCCCAAGCAAGGTGGGGGCATCTCCTCAAAGTCAATTGGAGGAGCAGCAGCAGGAGTCAAATTCATAAGATTACCAAAGGCAGAAGTTGGATGATGATCTACCAAGCCCAAAATTTTACGTGGTATGTCCGTGCAAATTGAGCTTTCATTTAACTGCGGCATAAAGGAAGATGCGGCAACTGTGCACTCTCCGCTGTTGAATTTGCTTGTTTCACTCGTGGCCTGTTCCGTGGAGGGTGAAGTGACTGACGTCGAATAGTTTTCACTTTCACTGTTCCTTCCACAACGGCTACGAACATGCACATCAACAACGGAAGCCCGTTTCTGTTCATCCACATGAGCAGAATATCCAGAAGATTCGTTTCCTTTCTCATGAATATGTGTCATCTTTTCCTGAATAAGATCTTCATTCTGCACCCTCAACTGCATTAACTCCTCCTCACTTGCTTTCCTCAATTTTTCCTCTTCTTTCAACCGCATATCCAAGTGTTCTATCTGTTGTTGCAAACGGTGTAACTGGGAGGTTTGGATATTGTTGGTGGTGGTAAGTCGGGTAAGTTGGTTGTTCATTTTATCATAATGTTCTTCCTTTTCTTGCATTTTCAATTCAAAAAGTTTCTGTTGGTCTAAAATCTTCACTTCAAGATCAGCGTTTATCTTTGTTAGGGCCTCTATTTCCTTC
>JAHZNF010000027.1:0-10189 GCA_027744215.1 Troglopedetes dispersus | reverse complement strand
ACTGTAATGATTTAGCCAAAAAGCAATTGGTTGGGGAGTCCAAATATTATGGTAAACTATGATTTCTTTTTGAAGTCTATTCAGTAACAGTCACTAAAAGTCCAAAAATCTCTTACGCAAATTATATACGTGTATTTTCGTTAATTACAGCTTAACTTTCATTTTTTCCTTTTATCCTGGATTCTACCGAAAAAAGAGATTCTTTGTTGTCCTCTGATTGGGCGTGGTATAATAGCCAAAGGTCTTTTACTTTTATTTGCTGCGAAGCAATGCACCCTAAACAGCACGCGGTTGACAGGTGGTATATTTATGCATTTTATGACTCTTGCAAGCCAAAGTCATTCTGCCAGTTTTTTCACTTTCAATTGCTGATTTTGAACTTAAAAGAACAGCGTTTGCCTGGTTTTCAACCTGAATCTCGCAGTGACATTGGATTCTTCTTAAAGCCATTGTTATCCTCCTCAATCGCTTCGTAGAAAACCTTTAACAGATGCAAGATTGGGATGGATCCACATCCACGACAGTGTTACTGTACATCTGTATCAAGCAAGTCACAAGGCAATGAGTCACTTTGAAGAAATCCTTATTGCTTTTTATAAATATCCTTTCCTCACAGGTTATAAGCTTGTTTTCGCAAAGTGGCTTGCCTGCAGCACATTATTTTTGTATTTTGTCTTGTGGTGATTATCCGGTTCTGGGCATTAACCGAAACCTTGTTCTGCAATGACATTCCCACTTTGCAAGGTTAAGACTCTCGATCCCAGCAGAGAACGAATTGGATGGACATAGTGGATAGAATTTATGTTTATGGCTTTTGTGCATATACATTCCAGTACTCACTGATCTTTGAATTTTTAAACACATGAGTTTGAAAGCTTCTCCTTAAATAATGGTATTATATGGAGTTTTTTTAAGCTTGCATTACTTGTGCCATGATAAAGTCGCATAAAACCAGAAGAATTGATTGTTTAACCTTCATTGAAAAGTTAAAGGGTCAATGCCGGGTTGAGGAGCCTAAAAAATGTTGACAGAAGATGCTGGAAAAGTTTCATCCAACTCACCACCAATATTTATCCATCTCTACAATAGGTAACACTGTGATTAGTTGGATAGAACTGGTATTAATGCAAACATATTTTTTAAATCAACATCCAGCTTAGTGTAAAGCAGTACAATATATGTGTTTGATAAGCCTAATAATTTAATTATGCAAGTTCATACGCTATACCACTGCAAAAGGGGACAACAACATTGCTAAACAGTATGTAGGTAATGATACACGTAACAAAATGATAAGTATATAATCTCTGGACTCTGGACTGCATGCAATTGAAGAATGCAACCAAATCTTGATAACTTTATTTTCAAGTTACAAAATACGAAAACAAAATTGCGTCAAGCGTTTTGCATGCCAATTACTAATTACAAATTAATCAGTCAGTCATCTTCACCCACAACCTCACTGAAGCACACCATGTCAAATACGTGAAATTAATACATTACGGTAAATAAAAACAGTTTATGTATGTAAATACACAACAACGCAAGCTAATTTGCATAAAAATACACATTCGCACTCACAAAATACTAAGGTAGACTGACTGGAATAAAAAGTTCTTTTATAAGTGAATGCAAGTTTATCACTTATGTGATTTGTCATAATAAATAGGAGTTAATTATGCTTTTGATCAGTGGCTGCACTGTATTCTGTAGTGTGGTTAATGCGTTAGTTTGATGTATTAACTTGGTGTGTTCAGTGATTTTAGTACGCTATCTTCGAGAATTTGAGATGGCTTAAATCTTTCTCAGGAATGGGAGAACCGTGCTCAGTCGGGGAGTAGCAGCCCCGCTAATGTGTTAGTTAATTTCACTTCAGCAATGAGTTAACATCTAAAATACTGAAAATCTAAGCGAAATCTGTGACTGAATGGCGAGGAATCAATTTGCCAATCGACAACACATAGTTTCCACATTCATTTTGTTCCTGCAGACTAATACACACCTTCTACAAGTTCAATGCTTGGAGCTAAATTCTTAGCAGGAAAAATGTGAAACTCTAGAAAATGCAAATCTCTGATACCAGATTTCCAAAAAAAATTAATCTTTCCAAATCAGCTGTATCATAATCACCGTATATTCCAACATTGCAAGTCGAGTGTTTTGTCACATAAACGCAATTATTAGAGTCATATTATACTGCACGTAGCAGATTTTGCTCGTGTTCCTACTAATGTTTTTTGCGAAACATTTGGTTCTCCTTCATGTCAGACTATCTTCAGCCTTCAGTACGCTTTAGCATCAATCATTTCAGCAAAGGAAGTATAACACGTAAAACTTACCTAATTCCTAAGTTCTGTTTTAAACATGCGTCTTCCTGACCCGATTTCATTTACGTTACAGAGTAAAATGTTTTTCGTGATTACATAAATCCTTTGTAAGGTCAGGATGCTTTCACTCGCTCGCCATGTTTTTTACATTATAATTCCCGAATTGTCTTTGTTGCTTGATATGGAAAAATCAGGTTGCATCAGTAGCTTACTTTTTGTTTGAGGAGGACGAACTCTGTTTTGTCAACGAGCCGAAAACAACCTTGATGGGTATGAGTACAAAAGTGGCATTTTTACACGCGTAGGAAGACATGTACATATCTCATTACATTTTCATTATTTTATCGGTCCACTTATGACGTGGAAGTAATTTTTCCTGTGTCCTATAAAGGAATTAAGGTGATGTGGTATGAGGAATGTGTAAGCAACTGTTTGAGAAAATTGCGTATTTACTAAGTTATACGTAGTCTTTGAAAATAATGCATGAAAACATGGTCTTTTTTGTGAATAGGACCCACATTCATGGAATTGTGTGTGTCTTGTAAAAGGTTGTTTATTTTTCAAGCCAAATATGGTGACCAAATTTCCTACACTTGATATTTTGTACTAGTACACCAGAGCCTAGACTTCGTATTTAAGGCAAGTTGCATGCTCACTAGAGATAAAACCATGTCCCTGATACCGCCAGTATAGTATCTACTACATAACTTTGGAAAATGAGCGCCGTAACCTTGCCTTTCTGCCGCAGTGTCGTACTTGGTTCTACTGCAAGGTTCTTCCAAAAATGCTGGTTAGTACAAGTTTTCCCCTTCCGTGCACTTTTTACAAAATATTGCATTCACCTTAATTCCTTTATAGGNATTGCATTCACCTACTTTACACCATTAATGAATTCTTCTGAGGTTGGTCAGTAAAAAGTGCACCTTACGAAGCAAATGACTGAAGCCGGATATTATGGACTTACCCATCCACAAGTATCTACATTAGCTTATCATTAAAATACGTACAAGACATAAATTTGTCATTGGAGCGTGGACTTACCTTACGTCAAAGTCCACAAAGTTCTTTGCATTAAAAGCGGAATCCTTTAGTAAGAAAGTTGACTATTTAAAATGGGTATTTGGAAAAGCGAAGTCAATTAAGATCAAAATGAACAGAGAATATAATAAATAATGCTAATAAATACGTGTGAAACCGCGTATAACTAAATATTGTGCGTCATCTATAAAGTCAGGAATACAAAAAGACAATCCATGAAAGGCGAAGGTCTAGTTTCAGCCATACATGTTGGCACATTCAGTGCAGAAAATTCTCCATCCAAACGGGATAAATCATAAAAACACCAATGTATTCTTATAATTGTTTATTCGTGAACTTCTTGATTACGTACACGACTGACCCAACCTAAAAGGAAACAAACAAAAATGCAACCATGTCCTTGGCAAACAGTAAAAAATCTGACTTTTCATGGAGAGACTCGTTGAAGCTAGCAACCCTCAACATTTTCTCTTCTGAATTATTGCACACGTTTCTTTGGATAGTGTAAACATGTGTATATGAGCGTTTCTTTTCCATCACTGCGTCAAGCATGATATGGACAAGTTCAATTTCCCTGCAATCTTGAAATTATGGAATCAATACGGTCGGATACACTCTTACGTCAGAGTCAGGGTCATGATAGTCCCATTCTTTTGCGCAGCTTTTGTTATGCGTCAGAAGGAATGTTGTGGGTAAAATGGAATAAAAATATAAAACTATGAAGCATTCATGTTCCTTTTTGTGACATGCACTGATTTTACTTATTGATGGAAGCAGAACGTACATCTGACAAGTACAAATGAGAGGTAATTTGGAAAATGAAGTTTTATTGGGATTCTTCAAAGTTACTCGCAAGTGCATTAGTACAAATTATTGCTTTTGGTGTTACTTAAGTAAGCTTATCCATTTGCTGAGCTCAACAAGAGTCTCCTTTTTGGCACTCTGAGCTATCTCATATTCAATTGTGGAGGGATGCGACATTTCCAAAATGGCAATTGCGTCCTTCAGTGTCTTCAGAGTGAGCTGGAGTTTTCTTCGTAACACCGACGGCTTCAGTTTGTCCTGTTGACGACGAATATGTATAATTTCCGCTGCTTGTAGTTCGTACAAAACCATTCCTAAACCAAATAATCAAAAGAACGCTGACGTCAGAGATAGATATTATTACTGGTTCATACTTTGTGTCTAATAATACGCTGTTTTTTATTTGTTTACAACATTCTTAACAATCAAATCAATAAATGCATGAAGATACAAATAAGTAAATACGAATTCATTCACTACCCCTTGTGATTGTGTAGCCAGGTGTGACCACGTCCAAAACTTCCAGAACTTCTTTGCAAAGTCCAAGTTTTCTCTCTAAATCTTCCTGTGACAAGCTTTGTAATTCAGTTGTTTCACGACCATACGCCTGATCAGATCATGTGGCGAGAGAAAACCATATTGAGCTTTAAATGCAGTAATGTGTTTATAATGGAAACACAGTGTGGTATTATGATAGATACCGTGAATTCACTTCTTCTGAATGTTTCTCTGTTGCCAAATGGCAATGATCTAAAAAATTATTACCTGGCACAAGTTAAATTTTACTCCGAAAGGAATAAAATGTTTGGGATGAAAAACAGATTTACAGTTCTGAATGAACTTTTCACTGTTCGCAATGTCATCCACCCGATCCATTACCTCCTGCCAATTCTCCAACGTTGAGTCTATGTACTGAAGTGGGAGCCTAAATATATATATTGGTTCGAAATACCTTCTGTTAACCTATCTCAAGGGTAATCATACGCTGGAAATCATTCTGTACATATTATCTCACTTTAGGTTGCATTTTTCACATATCCATATTTCGGCCTGTTCCGCTGCTCCGGTGTTAAATGCAAACCCTTTCCTGCATGCTTGGCACACGAGTCCACTCAAACAAGTACCTAATTCTTTAAATTTGGTAAATCATCTCTGAATCTCATTTTCAAGACAATGTGCGTATATTGAGATGGATCGCGACGGTTACTGACAGACCTTTGGGATCGTTGCACCGATTACAAGTGCAATCGAAAAACTTAGTTTCTCGTAGCATCTTTCTCCGCTGAGATGCTCCCTGTCAAAATACAGAGTACGCCCTCATCAACTAAATCAGTAGTCAATTGCTTTAAATAGTATAAATTATAAGCATGCAAATAAATTATACCTCAAGTGAATATGCATAACAGATTTTTAAGGGTTCACCGGCAGGTATGTCCACAGCAGCCCTCACTTCTAGAATCCCTTCGATTCCATTTTGAAAGTGAGTTGTATTTGGGACACAGTCATGAGCCATCATTGCTGCTAGCCCGAATGCTCCACGAAATGAATACTTTTCTCCCAGTTCAAAGGAGTTCACTTCCAGTATGCCACACACCTAAAATACGAAAATTCATGAAAAATCTACATCTGCTAGGTCTAGAGATTTATGCTCCGGACCCTTACAGTGTGAACTTCGTCCTCTGTAAAATATTGTCGAAGTTTCAGTTCCTGTAGAAGAACTGCCACCACATTTATTGCGTTTTCTCTCCACAGAGGCAGCTCGTGCCTGGCCTCATTGTGCGATTCTAACCGCATCAATTGCTTCCATCTAACCGGGTCGTTTAGTTTCAACAGTAAACCACGAAAAACAGCTAGAGCTCCGAAGTCTCCTTTGCGAGGGTGATTTGGAGGCTGTGATAAAAGGAAGCGGAATTTATTTTACAGGTCTGTAAGACATACTTAAGCTTTCTCAGCAATAATGGCTTGTTGAATTGTTGAATGGAAGCATAACATCCTATGTATACATTAGATAAATACATAAACAGGAAAATCTAAATTAAAAAAATATATGAAAATACCGAGTAGATTTTTCATACCACGTGCCAATATGATAATGTAAATGATACTCATTAAAGTTTAGATGTGATTTTGCTAATTAATGCGGTGCTGCTGGTCGGAGATGCTAATGAAAACTAATTATTTTACACGAGCTTTTCCCTACATATTTAACTGCTGTTGTCTTGTTAAACATTCAAGGATTTCCGTTTCGAAAAGATTTCCTAGAATTCTTGCTTTCCGCACAAATTTATGACATGAAATTGGACATTTTCCACATTGGTTAATGCAAAATTGCTGTATGTAAAGTGAAACGTACACTGACAACGCAGCTCAAAAGATGAAAGATGAGTGCTCACCAAAAGCTGAAAGCTCAATTTTTCATGACTCCCTGCTGATAATCCAACCTTAAATCTTTCATGGATCATGCTGTTAACACCAGCATGGGTCAAATACAATCTAGCTTTCATTTCTGCCTGACGATTTACTTCCTAAGTAAGCTCATTATTCTGTTGCATATGTGCTCATTTGGAAGAAATATATTATGGATCATAAATTTTGTAAGGTAGTTTGGCATAATTTGGTTCCCAAAATTGCTGAAATCGTTATTTTATGAACATGCCTTGATTTGTTTATCTGCAAAGAAGGTGCACTCATCTTTGTGGAAAATTGACTTGGCACAGTCTTCTCTGCACACTGGCCACTGGCATCGGGAACACTGTAGCCTGAGATGTAAAACAAAACGAATATAATTAAAAATAATTTTGAATATTCTTTTTACATTGCTCAATGACAAAAGGTAGGCAAGCATCTATGTATATATGGATGATATGTTTTAAAAATTATACCTTTGCTGACCTTCTTGGAATTCCGAGTGGCAGCCAACGCAAACTACATCGGAAGACCTCTGAGGTCCAGCCAAAAGATATTTTTCAGCGAATATTAAATCCCCTCGCTTAATATTTCTATTTGCTTTTAAATACCTGAGTTTGAAATGTATTATTAGTAGATACAAATATTTACAAATGTTTACAACCAAAAGTTTCCTTCACTTATTCAAAATGAATTCTAACCTCCCGTAGACAGGAGAAATATCACATGTAAGTAGTCCATCTTCGTAGTGAATCAAGTTTCCGAAATCTCTGAGATTGATCTCTGAGGTGGAATTTGTTGATGCTTCTACCTCCGAATAACTTGCGCTGCTGTCGGTGGAGTTTAAACTAACCTGCTGAAAACAAATTGGGTCAAACATTATTCAAATTAAATTAATATGACCATCGGCATCATGGACATTACTACTTACATTTTTGGACTTCTTCTTCCGGCCCATTTTTTAATGTTTAAAATCTTTGGCAGCTTCTAATTGTAAACATACAACACGATTTTATCGACCTATGGTTTTTATTAATTATTTAAAAAATAAACAATATACTAGTTAGACACGTCACGAATGTTTTGTATGTTTGTGTATAAATGTGTGTGTGTAAAAGTGGATAATTTTGCCAATTCAATAATTTAATTAAATCATTTCCTACTTTACCCCAGGAAATAAATCGTTAGAACTCTATAGACACAATGGTGATTCGAAGCTATAATTTGAAAGTAAACCTGAATTATGTATTTAACTCTTCGTTCCGTCTCCCTGCTTGTAGCAAACTAAGACCAAATGGTGGAATCTTTCATCTTTTTGTCACCTTTCTCTCGCCGCTCTGATATTTGGGTTGCAAAATTAATAACACTTGTAGCAGTCTTGTTTAGAAGGGAAAAACGGCTGAGATTATACGGATGCTTCAGAAAGCAACTGAAGTGACGTTATAAAAATCCAAAACGGTGAAAGGTATTATGCTATAATAACTAGAATACTAGGTGCCGATAGCTTTTATGTTTCGTTTAAACTTTGCACTTGGTTAAGGAACAAAACATACTAGAACTACAACATCATGTCGAGTCGTCAAGAAGTTGAAAAAAAACGGTGCGGTACTTGTGGTAGTATTGCTAGTGGAAAAAGTTGTAATAACGTCGTCTATGGGCCATGCAACAGCGACTTCACAATTCCTTCTAAAAATTTCTAAAAATAACTTTAATCGGCATCCTGCGGGAAGAGGGATTACCCTCAAAAGCATTTTCACAGAGAATAGACAGGATATAAATGCTAAATCTTGTGTAATATTATGCGTGGAGAAGCATGTTTTCTCTGTTATTGTCTCTTTTTGTAGATTCGTATTGTCATTTGACGGAGAAGAAAGGGTGCTGGTTCGAAAATTTACGCTACAGCGTTTCCTCTTTTGACACTGTAACCAACAGTGTACCAGCATAGATAGCACCAGGTTTGGTTTCTGCAATGCACCTCATTAGATATATGACTAATTGGACTATAGATATTCTTAATTGTGAGTACTGTTCACCCTCAAAATGAATCCGGTGATATACCTAGATATGTTAACACGTTTTGACTGAATTACACATCCATAAATATGCACACTTACAATTAACCAAGCGCTAAACAATGTCAAAAAGTTAGTCTGGAGTGCTACAGGAAAAGTTTAGAGGTGACCGGAAAATTACAAGGAGCGGCGCTCATCAGTTCATGTCCTTAGCTTTGTTTTTTTTAAGCCTCCGTTCTGATTACAGCATTGGAATAGTACACATTCGAAAGAGTTTCTGTAGGAACTTCTATTCGGGCTATTCCAAAGATCTCTTGTTTGTTTTCGAGTAATCTCAAACGACGTAATTTATGTATGGAGTTTCGCGGATTGTCAGGCAGGTATTTTCACGAGGAATAAAAGGAAGTTTTAGATAAAAAACAATATGGACACAGCGAGTCATATTCAATTTAAGAGTGACAATGCATTACGTAAGCACTTTTAATGAAATTCTCTTTGTCATTTCAGGTCCTTTAACCCCTTTTAGTATATCTTTCATTCTTTCATACAATTTTGTAGACGTCGATACAGGGAAGGGAATTTCTGAATCAGTTTCCAAAACATTAAAAGCCGGCAAACAAACACTTGCTAGTAGCAAGTCCACTTTGTTATTGAAAAAGCGCTCAACACGTTCCACTCTTTTTATTCAGAGTTAGAGGAAAACCGAAATAAAAACTAACCTACACTTAGTTAGTAGATGAGTTCAGTACTTCTTGTTCATTTGTGTAGACAGTCTGATATCAGAGATATCAGCGCTATTGGATTTGGACGAATATGAGTTTCCTGATGAAGATGAAGTGATCAATGATGCAGGGCAAACCGATGCCAAGTTGGACGTCACGGCTTTGGATAGATATAATGATGACATTAGGCGAATTCGAAAATGGGCAATTGAAGAGTGTCGCGTACTTCCTCACAAGCAAGTGAATAAATACAGATCATAACTGATAACATGTAAAAATGTAAAAACCAGTTTATTGAGAAGAGGCAAGAACATTACAATTTCTTCGATTAATTGGGTAATTAATTTTATTAAAAAATATCTCAGAGGAGAGCAGGATGAAATCAAATTAACTAAACTCAAGTTAATCGTGAGAAGTCTTTGTCGCTCAGCATATTACGGAACTCATAAAGCTCAAGTATTAACTGAAGGAACAGTGATCCTTATCATTTGGCTTCTTAATCGGAAGAACATTATCGCAAGCTTCAAGATTCATGTACTTCAAAGCTTTGCTGAAATGTTGTGGACATCACCAGAGTTAAAACTATCTGTATTATTGCCAATGCTTTTCGAATAATTTTCCAACGCACTATTTTCGAGTAGTTTCTAATTAGAAAGGTGTCCTTAAATATGACATGCTTTTTTCAGCTTTTTAAATGCAGAGGAATTAGAGTGCTGGCAAATCTCTTATCCCATGGAATTAAGCACGGGTCGGATCTTTCAAAATGGGCTTGTTACACCATGGTCATGTGTTGCATCTCAAGTTTTGAAATTACTCAGGCGGTTAGTGCATATTCAAATTGAAAGGTGGGCGACTAGAAGTTTATGATTTTGACACGATT
>JAHZNF010000026.1:0-20134 GCA_027744215.1 Troglopedetes dispersus | reverse complement strand
TGTACGAACCAGGGCAGGAATTTTATGACGGGTGTGAAGCATACTGCCTTTGTGATGGAAAGGGGAATGTCACATGCGTGGAAATTGACTGCCCACGAGATGGCCGAGAGCTGATTGACGAGTCGTGCGTGAGGTGGGAACCTGACTTGCGCAACTTTAAAAAGGAAGCTCCCTTCTGTTGCCCAGATATGATTTGTGTGCAACACTCCCACTGTGAGCTCGAGGATGGTTTCATTCTCCAAAACTTTGAGGAAATTCCTCACAAGTTCACCGGGTGTGATAAGACCTGCCAGTGTCTCTTCGGCAATATCACGTGTCATCCTGGAAATAACTGCCCAAAAATCTCAGACCGTCCACCAGCCGCCTTGGCTTGTCCTCCAGCATTGGCGAGACAAGTACCGATGATCGAGGATGAGTGCTGTTATCAGTGGGCTTGTCTAAACGATACAGCAGGTAAGCATGAGCTTATGGAGCAATGTGAGACAAGGAAAATTATCTTCTCAAGATTTATATGAAATCCGGTTCAGTAAGTTGAAATACCTTTGCAGGCAGGCATTTATTTTTTTTTATGAGAGGAGACTCGCAATAAATGCAAATGCTTTTCTGCAGTAATAATGGTTCGTGGAAAAAAATGCTTGGGGCGTTGTGAGTCTTCCTTCATATCGGGTTCTTGATGATGATGATCAAACTGCATGATCACAACAACCACCACAATTATCATCATAATTCATGATGAAAGATTATACTATGATGCTGGCCATGGCTGGTTATCGTACAAGGAAAGTGAAAGTGATATTTCAACTCAACCTTTCACAGTACACACGACTGCCCAGACACCACACCGTCTTTTTGAGTCGAAAATCGTCTTCACGATTTGCTGCCGTAAATTCTTGCATGAACTTTTGTTTTGCTTGCCATTACAGTTCGAATATTGGGGGTATTCGACGAGTTGAATGCTAATTGCTGTATTATTCTCATGACTTTTGAGAAGAACCTTTTTCTATTGTGTAATCAAACTTAATTGCTTGCATATATCAATTCTTGCTTGTCTATCCAGTACAATTTTGGTATTTGGCAAAATAAAAAACAATAAAACTTGCGTAGAAAAGGAATGACTACTTTCTTCCTTTTCGATTTTCCTTTTGTACGAGTGTGGACGTGGGCCTCTGGGCAAAATAATTGTTATTAATGATCTTGCTGACAATGTTTGCTTGCCTTTTATAACAAATGGGTTTTTATTTTTCTAGATTAGTCGGTAATAGTTGATACTTTACGATCGTTATTCGCCTTGTGTTTTGTCTTCATTCTTCTCTGCACTATGTTGAGACTGTTAAAATTAATAACAAAAATGTCCTTTGTGATATGATTGTTGTAGATGGATTAGAAACCGTAGAAGGGTTGCTGAATCAAAGTAACATAAACAGACAGACTTCTCCTAGTACTTCCTCCCAGACACACGCACACGATAATACTAAAGACTCACACTCACACCACCACCACCACCAACACATTCAGCACGACACAAAACTTACAAACGTGACGAACAGAGACCCCTCCGTCCCCCTCGAACCTGATTTACATGACCCCGATGAGGACACTGTAATTGGGGAGGATGAGAATGACCAAGTTGACCCAAACGACTACGACCAGTACTTACCGCATCCATCTCCACCGCATACAACCTCCCCAGGTGGCAGTAGGCATCCCGGCATCATTGGCCTTGACAAGCTGAACCCCGCAGATCTCCAAGAAATTCTCCATCACTTGGCGAATTTCGGAGGGGACAGTCAAGAGCAGCATCAGCATCGTCACCATACCCCGCATGGCCCTCCTCGCCAGCCACAGCCACAGCAACCCTCTTTTGTGCCTGGGGCGTACACCACGGTTCAGACACCGCAGCAGGTGGCTGAACTGGAGAGGGAGGCTGGAGGCAGGTTCATTGGGAGAGCGGAGGACGGAAGCTACATTGTTGCAGTGCCACAGCCTCAACCACATATCCTTCATAACCCGAATAGTAATATTTACCCTCATGTTGGAAGAGGACCGGGACCTCAGAGACCTGCAGGACCTCCTCAGTCTCACCAACATCCACAATACTCACTTCCTCCTAACAATGCACCTCCTTCGGCACATGTAGGCTTTCCAGGTTGGTTTCCAAATTCTCCCTGTCACTGTAAAGTAAAAATCCTCCTCGGCGAGTTTTAAAGTTAAACGATCAGGACGATTGTTTCAAATCATCAGAGAAGGAACAAATGAACACATTCCTTCGAAAATCACAATTCACACACACACACATTCACACTTCACACATTTGTTAATACACTTGTCGCTTCATAAATTGCAGACCTATACAAAGCTTTTTACTACACGAACTCTTTTTTAGATGTTTTGAAGCTTTATGTGTGGTAGAGAAAATTTTTGTATGCAAACCGTAAGTAACTAGTTGTGCGCTCGTATCAGTTATAATTGCTGTTTTACTTTTATATAGGTATAGCTTCGTTTTCGTGATTTGCAACAAAGATCTATTCTTTTCTTACATTTCAATATTTCTTGTTGAGCGTGTCGGAAACAGTACATGTCACGTGAAGCCTACTGCCTAAACTTACAATCTCCTCACACATTAAAATTTGAATCTTAATGTCAAATGAAACACTCACATGTTGACTTACCACTGCCAACACTGGTTTCATGAATGTTTAAGTCAAATTTTAATCCTACTTGTCGTAAATTTTTAGGACACTTTCCACCTCCACCTTCTCCGTTTGGAAGGCCACCTCATCACTCTTCCCAACATCCGGATGGTAAGATCTGAGCAACTTTTTTCTCAGACATTTTTACTTATGTAATAAAATTTGTTACATTTACAAAATATATTGAATGTCCTTTGTGCTTGCGTTACAGCCTCAGTCTCAAATATTATGATTCAGCCATTGAATGAGTCCACATTGCAGATTGATTTCACTGTGTCTCCAATTCTGGTTGGCTTGCATGGTCACGTTGAAGTATTGTACACAAAAGATTTCATGTAAGAAAAGAAAAGTCATTAATAATCATATAAATCAAGTAAGTTTCTTATTTTTGGAGACAAAGATTGATGGATGTACATATGTATAATTTCTTGGCAGCCGGAGGCCAAATCCTGCTCAGTGGGAAAGCAGGGTTTTCCAGCAAGCTGAAGATCTTATAGATAACACTCATCTGCAGTTGTTCCTCACCGGCCTGGAGCCTGATACTGATTATCATATGCAAATCAAGGTTGCTGTAATGGCTCAATTCCAACCTACTAGTGATATCTTACTTGTTCGAACTCCAACCAGAGGTTAGTGATCACCAACAGATCAGTTACGATGTAGTAAATTAAGTGTGTGGGAAAAATTACTCAAAAGTTTTAATTGTTACGTTACAGCTGCTCCAACAACGACTCTTCCTCCAGAAATTCTTGTGGATCCTGAACTCCACTTGACTGGGGGAAGTAGCAGGTCCGTGAAACTGAGCTGGAAAAGGTTTGATGATTACAGTACCTTGGTTGACGGAGTTCAGATTATGTATAAGGAAACCGAAAATAAGGTAAAGGGACTACTTTGTTACAAATAATTTCAGAAGGTTATCTCACATGTTATTAATATCCTTTGTTGACGGGCCCAGGTTTATCAAACGACTCCCCTTATCCATCGTTCCATCACGGAATATGAACTTACCAACTTGAAACCGAACAAAGACTATGAAGTGAACCTTCTCTTCATTCCGTTCCACGGGGACCAAAAGACAATTCTCAAATCTGAAAAGCCCATCTTCATAAAGACTGATGGGGAACAAGACGAGTTTGCATTTGATGTGGCTGTAGCCGCCGGAAAAGTGACGGCGAACAGCGTGGAGCTGAAAGTAACAGGAGTTCCAATTCCCGAAGACAAATTTGTCAACATTTACCAAGTGTTTTATTCCAGTGATACGGAAAAGGAGCAGAAGAACTACTTCAAGGTTCCGAAAACGGAAACCAACAAACGAGCTACACTATTTGACCTCCGACCAGGAACAAAGTAATATTATGCTTCTTTTATGAAACAAAAACCATAATTAAGTGAGCTGTCAGTTTCAAACAAATTTTTTTATTGCTTTTCGATAGGTACACGATCTGGTTGGAGGCATTTTTGACAAATGGAAAAAAGAAGCGATCAAATGTTATTGATGTAACGACAAAAGCTGGAGAGTTACCCTCGCCTGAAAAGTCTGAACAAGGTTAGTCCCCTCAACAAAGAAACTCCTCAAAAATTTTTAGATACAGGATTATGCTGTACATGATGTAATTTTATGGTCAACTTTTTATCCAGAAACACTAGAGTCAAAACCAGAACTACCACAAACGTCTTCTTACTACGGAGCACTGGTGGCGCTGGCAATCGTTGCCGCAATGTCGATCCTCGGAATAATTGCCTTGCTTATGATCCTTATCAAGAAGCAAAACCAAGCCAAAGCTCCTATCAACGATAGAAAGTCAGAGTCCTCCTACGATAACCCTAGCTTTAAGGTATGCATGACGTTTCCAAACAGATCCCCTTATGAACTATGAATGAATATTATTATGAACATTTCTTTCCTAACACTAACACATACTTAGAGTAGAACTCTTAATTAGAACACATTTATTCGCACTTATTTTTCCAGAGTTATGATGTTGAATCCAACGGACACATTAAGCCCGGCGAGCTGTAAACTATATATACAAAAATTATTATTTATGTGTTATATAGTTAGTATGCATTGTTACTTGACACGAAGCGGTACATAATCAAATTTATGCAACAAAGACTTTTACTGCCTCAACAATCTCCCTGTTCTCCTAATTATACATTACAGCACGAAGGGATGGAGATGTTCCATCAACAAAATCCTCACGCTTGCTTCGTTTTACTTACATACTTTAAAGCGCAGGCTCTATAACACATCCATAAATCAAATATTATGTATTTCCTTTTTAAAAGATATCTTAAAAATTACCATCCACGTATAACTTTGAAAGCCTGTTGCGTGATCTGACAAAAAGTCTGTCATGTCAAGTAATTGTTGTTTTAATGCGAATGCGTGCTTTGTACATTTTTTTTATTTTTTAGTTCGTCGAAACCCTTTTGTACGTTATTTTTGAATGCTATTTTATCTTTAATTAATATAGATTGTAGTATGCATTGAATCTCTTTTTTAAGTTTTTGTAGAAAATAATCATAGAATCTCATGAACGTGGATGCATGATGTAGTGCTGATTTTTTTTTGTACAGTAATATTTAAGTTGAATTGTGCTCGTATTTAGTTCTTTTTTTTGTTTTACAAGTTGTAAAGTTACACTGACTGAAACGTTGTAAATAGGTGTAATTGCAGTGTGAGTGTGGACCACCAAGCGAACCCCCAAATAATAATTAAATTGTACCGTGTGACTGAATCGTATTTGTGAACCAACTAATGATCAAACTAGTACATAGTATAAAGTCGACCACATTAACATTATGCAACGATCAAGTTTTATGGAATCATTCCACAAGTAACAAACAGACGATTGCTTGCTGTTGAGTCAGTAATTTTTGTGGTTAATATGATGATAATCAAGCAGAATAAAAGCTTTTTTTAAATCGAAGTCGAACTGACGTAACTCTTCGACTTTCTTGTCCATCATACAGACATCTTGTCCATAATGTCTTTCATAATGGATTCAACCAAATGCATGGAATTCAAAGTGTTGCATACAATTCGTTAATACGTGAGTTTGAATTCATTCAATAGTAACAGTTTAATGAAGAATAATATTTTGACAACTGTTATATGGATAATAATTATATAACTTTCATAGTAATTTCAGTTACATGCTTTTTAAAAGTGGTATGATAACATGCATATAGGTAATATCCTCCTATTGGTATCTCATCAATCACAAATATTTTCTTTCAAAGCAGTTTAATTAAAACTAAAAAGCATAAGTGATTTTAGGAGATTCTATCACAGAAAATTGACATAATAAATAATTTGCAATGCTGGGGGTGGCTGATGACCCTTCTGCTCACATTTTGTATGTGGGAAACTGAACACTTCAGACGGCTGTCCAGCCATCTTCGTCTGCGCCGTCATTCCAAGCCATTCCTGTCTCCACTCGCATAGCCTCTTCAATTTTACTTACTAGCCACTGCGAAATGTAAGAAGAGTTTCGCTGTTACACCGGGTCATACAATAAATAACACCACGAAAACTCGATTAGGATCACCAATTTCTTTCAAAGAGCATGAGTTTCTCGACAAAAATGTGAGTTTTGCTAAGCTCAAGTGACGGGCAGCCATGCAAGGTTTCATAGGCATGTTAGTTTGGTATTCGCATCTTTCAAGTTGGGTTAGTTGCTCTCTGTATTCAACTCGCAAGGCATTATTATTGCAAATAATATGATAATTTACCGTTGCCACTTCAGCGCTGTAGATTGGCACCAGCAACTGTTTCGACTTGGAAACCTTGAAGAGAATTATCTTTTTAACGAGCTCTTGCTTCAGATGGAAGAGGAGTCCCCGCTCAACTATTTCAGGTGGACTCGAAAAGTCCTCCCAAATGTGATTCCACTCAGTCTAGTAGCCAAAACAAAATTAAATTTTGCAACTCAAAAAAGACATCCAAACAAAGCAGGAAAGAAACAGGGACAAGCGTTAGTTGGTGTCTTACCGCCCAAGTGCCAAAAAGGTCATCACGCTTCAGATAAAGTATTCGTCTATTTGTCACAAGCAGAACGAAAACTCCATGGGGGTTAATCAGAGCGTGCGCAACGTAATTGTCCGTGGCCGCGTACTTTCCTTTTTCCAATTCCTAATTACAGTTTTATTTATTTTTTAAATTGCAAGAATACAGTTCAAGCTTAACGAATGTTTTTGTAAAGACTAATCAAATCTAGACAAAACCTAAACCTAATATCAGAGATCTTAACTTGGATGCTACCCTTGCTTCCAAACACTTAGTTTATGCCTGATGCAAAATTATTTTATCGTTATCACAAATTTTCATTTACATGAATCAGAAATTTTGAACATGGATGCTTTCAATTCTAACTTTACGTCAAATTCTGGAGAAGCGTCGTGACTTACAGTTAACAATTGTACACCTTCAGCCTCATGACAAATGTACGGCTGTAAAATTGTATCTGTAGGAATATATCTTGGTGGACGGAGCCTCCTCACATCCTCCACTGCTGTCGTTGCTCTGCCAAAAACAATTACGGAATATTCCAATACTATGCGTTTTGTTTATCAATGATTAATTTCAAAATTAAGCTTAACATTTTACTTTTTAACAGCATCCAACGATCCACTAGCAAAATCGACAACACCTGCTGCTGGTCTAGCTACCAATCCAACTGTTCCTTTTAAAGCACCTTTTAAGAAGCCCATGGCACCTTCTTCCTTACAGCCTTCTACTGGCTTTGTTACAACACCTGTCACACCTTCATAAAAACCCTGAAATTCGCAAAAACAAAGGACATAAGTTACACTCAACGGAATTTAAAAATAACACGTACTCATGTTCAAATAACACCGAACAAATGGATTTGAATTTCTTTTACCATCACGAGACCCTTTCCTGATCTCGCTAGGCCTTCAGCAGCGTCTCCTCTATGATGCACGGAAAGGTAATTTAGTTCCATATTCAAACCGAAGTTTCAAGGATAGGTCATCACAGTTTAGTCAATTCTGTGAGAATCTAACATGGAACGGCTCGTAGAAGAAAGCCTCCACTCCTTTGGCAACTCCCATGGCCAATCCATACGGATTACCTATTACGTCAAGCCCGAACACAAGAACATAGAATTGTCGGAGAGCTTGGGACACGTAGTGTGATTGTACTTCACTGTGCAACTGCTCGGAAGATAAAAACATGTGGTGGAGCTCGAAGCAGGCAAGTCTAATTATTTAAGTACACAAACAAACAATTAACATTAACTAGATAATGGTACTCGATTAAAACTTATTCTTTCATTTCTTTCCATACTTTTCTGTGGGTAAGGTAAGATTAATTATGTGACATACTTGAATATGACGTCTTGGATTTCCGTCAGGGTCACCCCTAAACTAGCAATAATGAGCCTCAAAACGTGATTAGAAATATTAGTTGATCCCACCATGGAAAAGCTCAAATGAATCTAAAAGCAGAAAGGAAGTTTCAATTAGCTTCAAAACCACACCCGTGATTCGCAACACAACTGGTACCAGTCAAGGAGTCAAAAAATATCGTACAAACCTTTAATGGTGAGAAGTGAAGGTAATCGTAAAAATGCTTTTGACCCTGAGTCACAATTTGCTCAGCTAAGTAATCCTCCAGTGATGTACACACCTCGTCATATTCCTTCAAATACTTGTCTCTCTGTGAGACCAAAATATTTTAAAAACAGTTTATGCAATCCGTATTTCATTGGTTCGAGGTCACTCAGTCAATTTTCTCAGTTTATCTATGTCCTTTACCCATTCATCCAGTGCTCCAGTATTGCCAATAAAAAGTTCCACCAAAGCGTTAATAAATGAAATGTCCACCCTGACTAGAAATTCTTGAACAAGGATTTTGAAGTATTTGTACTGAACCACGTAGGAATGCGCAGTGTTCCTTTGCATAATACTAATTTCCACAAACGGTTTTGGAGATGTATCAGCTACACGGACCGAGAAATTCGCAATTTAGACAATCTTGAACATGTGCTTGTTGTGGTGGTGGTGGATACTTTTAGGAAATACAACTTACAAGACGCAATAGTTTTAGGAGGCTTGACTGGAGCCAAAACGACCCGAAAGATGCTATCCTGAATAGGTTAGGAGGTAACATGAAAGAAGAGAAGCAAATATTAAAACGAGGAACGGAACAAAAACCATTCATAAAGACAATGGTTGTGTACCCTGGATGGTAATAACATTTTAGAGAAGGGCAGGATCAGACCTGCATTAGCTCGCATGCTTACTAACCTGAATCTGATTGTCAATTTGAATCCTATTCAACTTGGCATGGAGCTGGGTTGAATGAGGCAATGTTTTGTAATTTACCCAAATACCCGTTTGGAAAATTCGTCGAATTGTAGCGTGATGAGGTTTGGTGGTTCGCATTAAATAAAAATCCACCTGCAATTCAACAACGGTAAAGTAACAAGTTTGTTTTATGAAAAAAAAAATGAAACAGTATAACTAAACTAATTCTTATTAAAATGTACCTCCAGCCCAGAGTCAAACTGTATTAAAGATTTTACAGTTTTTGAGATGGCTTTATGATTTAAATAATTCTGATAAGCTGCCTCTACGGCTTTGGAATCATCCCCAGGTAAAGGTTTATACCGCTTTCTTTTCCCGTCCTTGCATTGCTCCCAGACAATATCGGAGCTCGCTACTCTCATGTACATGATCTCCTTCAAGTTTTCGTTATCGACGAGTGATAATCCTAAGCCATGTAGCATTACGGTATAGTCGGCGACAGGAATCTCCACCTCACGCGTCTGGAGCATTTGAACAATCCCCGAATCCTGGATAAACATAATGGTTCTCTGAGAACCATCCAAGAATGATATCCAGAAGTATTCTTGCTTCTCAGTCCTGCTGTCTAATGAGAAGTTGCCACAACCATCCTAACCAAGCAAAACATTTGGCATTCACTCACTTTCTCTTAATGATTAAAAGTATTGTTATAATTATTATTCTCTTACCATTAATAAATTATTTCTGTGACGAAACTTCCTGGAGTCTCTCTGACCATCTGGCCACCATTCTAACATTCTGGATCCCAGAGGGTTTTTCCAAGTAAAATACTGATACTTTCCTGGAGCCAAGAAACTATAAAAAATAAAACACGAATCATTTTATTACAAAACCAATTCTTTTTATTAAAATTAAGATTAACAATTTTACGGTACACTCTTTACCATATGTCTTGACCATCTTGTTCAGTGTACTCAAACGCAAGATTATCGCATTGATTGATTAACAGTACTGGTGCCTGGCCAGGTACAAACTTATCAAACAAGATTGACGTTTTCGACTCCGACACGTAGATGTCAACGTGAATAGCTCCATACTGCAATAAACAAACAATTGAATTGTAATTGTTGAATATATGAAAAGTACCGTTCGTTGTTTTAGAAATTCTTTCGGCATCAGTTCTTGTTTTGTTTATAGCTTGTTCCCATTTGTTACCTCATTCGCTAGTTGAAGTAGAGTATGCTCTACCATATCATATCTGAAAGGTTGCGTCTCGTCCACCCTTTGCAGAATCTTAACAGCAGCTTTCAAATGTGGTACTTGGCTCTTTGGCCAAAAGGGAACACACTTTCCAGAAGGAATGGTAATCTGCTCGTCCGGCCGATCCCACTCAATCGCAGAGACATCAAAGGGACAAGTATTTGAAAGGAAGAAACGGGGTGTGAAAATTAAATAACGTGTTAATCCCCAGCTGCTCATCTGAATCTCTACACCAATCTAAGTTCCAATGTAAAAAAATAGTTGTTACAACACTTTGATTTTACTATAAATCGTAACCTGCATGAGTAAACTTTTAACACCATCATTACCTGATAATTTTGAGAAGGGGATTTGCAAGAGACAGACCCGCAACTTCCAGCAGCATCCAAGGAGAACTTTTCCGACCAATCTGTTGTATTGCTGGTGCTTAGGAGGGAAGGGTCGCTAACTTTTACATTTGCTGTTTTCTTCGAGAAGAATGCTTTTCCGTGGAAAGAAAACATTACGGGTCGTTCAACGTCTTTTGGATGAGCTAACTGAATCACATCTCGATCCCGACCTTCGCCCTAATATGAAAAAATGTAGATATAAAAAGATGTTCTCAGCCGTGGCTTTACTGGGTTGTGTGAACTGTCCAGTTTACCTTATAAAACAAGTCCAGTCCTGTTCGATTGATCATCCAGAAAGGACAATAAATGTGGAACACTATTTCCTCGTTATTAATTTCTCTTTGTATTCCTAGTGTTAGAGTCTCCTGCATATTTTCTTGCGATTTAAATACCCAGGCAGATTGGTCAGGTGTGTCCGCCTTAACAGTAACTTCACATTTCCAGGACTGGCCATTATATTTTGGTATCTAATCCACATTATCCAATAAGTTCAGTCAATGTTCCACCCATCAATGCCAAAAAAAATTGGAGTAAATCAACACACAAGTCCTCTTCAATCTAATTTCGAAAAAGATACCTTCAGGTACAAGTGATATTCCTCATCCTTTGTAACAAGCAAGTTAGTAATATGAAGTGAACTGCCTCGTTCTGCCATCAGCATTCTGTGCTCACGCTGGTCGATGTAATATCCGATAGGAACAGGAAGAAGATTGTCCAAAATCACGGGAGGTTTCAGGTAAATATAGCAGCACTGGCTAGCAATGCTCTTTCGATTTGAGCTTTCAAAGAGCGCTTGCTTGGCCATTCCGACCACCTAATAGTAAAATAAAGTTGTGATGATATTATGCTTAAACGTAAGTCATAATAATAATGCGTAATGTCGTAAACTTGTTAGCTGAAAAGTGTAACTCACGCGAATGTGGAAGTTATCATGGCCAGCCTTTCGAAAGCAACAACTTAGTTGCTTAACCACTTGAATTTCTCGAAAGGCGTCGTTCCACTTGAATGCTTGTGTGGTCACGGAATGTCTGACAATAACAAAACATTTATTTCAAAGTAAAGAATCAACCACATGTGCACTTTAACTATCATCATCAATCTGTAATCAATTAGTATATAGAATTGTACCCTTCCGGAGCAAAAAATAGGTTACAGCTTTGGGTATATGTGCACGGAATTGGAAGATTAAAGAAGTGATTTGGTTCGGCAGTTCCAGCAAGTTTTGCAGTTTTTCCTGCATCTATCATGTAGTAGATATCCACGGGGACTTCCAAATCATTGACAATCTGCAATCAAATCAATATGTAAAGTACGAAAATCCAATTTCATTCTTGAGAGATGAGGAATAAATCAGTAACTACCTGAACCACTCCACGAAATGTGACAACTTTTGAGCAATCTTTTACTCCAATATCGCAAATCAATCCATAATGACCATGCTCAACATGTGCCTTCAGAGGAAAGTAGCGTTTGGCGGATCGGTTAACAGGAATGGAACCTTTGAATTCAACTTCTGGAATCTTTTTTTAAAAAAGTATTTAATTATAACACAATACCATTTAACTGACTAATTACACGTATTATCATGAGAGATCTATCATTCTTTGGACTTACTTCTATTGTAAGCAAGCGGTCGGACTTTCCTTCCTGTTCTCTTAACACCGACGTGTGATGCTTTGTCATGTCGGTGTCTTCGACAAGTCCAAGATTGATACTTGTCCCATGTTTAAGAATGACTTCTTCATATTCCATTCCGTTTTTGATGAGCATAAACGGTCCCTGCTTTCCCTTTTCCTTTAGAAGAAGTCTAAGGTCCATTCCCGTATTGTTCACAATACTGTAAGGCGCCGTGGACACTTCTCGTTTCGTAATTAGATCCTTCACTGCTGCGGCAAAGTCCTCTTGAATTAAATTAATAGCGTTGAGTGCTGTCTTTGTCACCGTTAATTCTAAAATGTCCTGCGGTACAGAAAAACCACGTGTTCGAAATGACAGATTAGTCCTTCGAATACTGAAACAGTGTCTTTAATTCAAAGTAAATCTTAGTAAAGTAATCTTACGTTGGACTGCAGAAGCACCGACGTAGTTGCAGGATTAACAGCATTTGTTGGAGTGGATGCCGGGGTTGAATTCGCAGAACCAACCGTATACTACATGGGTAATTGAAAATTCTAAATTTAAATTATTCCTGGTTCAAATATGGGTTCACCGTCCGACCTGGATTTAAATAAATATACCTCAAATAAAAGTTCCCAGGGTTGATGGGCGACCCTCCCGTGATGTCGGGTCTCAACAGGTTCAATCAAAAATTCCCACATCCCAAACATCGCGTTATAGTAAGCCGCCTCCAATTTCATTCTGCCTGCTACTTTCATCTGAAACAAGCCAACAAAAACGAATCGATTAAGTCAGGATGGGTTACAACATTTTTATTTTTGTTGGTCTTCACTTCATTAACTTACGTTTCTCGACCAGTTGAACATTTGCAGATCAATGTCAGTTTCAATTAACATGAGCGGCATGGTATTGTTGCCACTTCCGGTCTCAAAAGTAAAAACAATTGCTCCGGACTCCAACACTAATCTCTCATTTGTTTCTAGATCGTCTGCGGGTTGGGTACCTGGGAGAGGTTTTTTCTCTTCGAAAGCTAGAGCATCCTGACCCACTTCAAACAATGCTTCTAAAAGATGCATACAAATATATTGAAAAACGGAAGTGAGTTCATCCTTCAGAGCAAACATAATTTCAGTGTAAAGCTATAGCTATCGCATACCTGGCCGAAGGAACCAAAAATCTTTATTTCCAATATCCTTAACATCCCACGCATCTGTGAAATCCTGGCGGTCCTTTGCTTCCTCTTCCGTGTTCGCTGTAACACTAATGCTTCCAAAAATTTTTGCAAGTAGTTCGATTGTTCCTGTGAAAGTAGAGACAACATTTGAGCATTTCAACCTGATCCACACTAATCACAATCACAAGCTTATTCTTACCTGCAGTGAGTCGGACAAAGATGTTGGATATGTTAATATCAATCAAGGAACCAGTAATTTCCGAAGTATTCCAGACGATTGTTACCGACAAAGGACTAATAACCTAATGACAAAATTCCGATTCAAAGAATACAATACACAGGTATGAATGACTTGTCTTTAACTTGTAGCCATTTTTTTTTACAAAAGCATACCTCAGCGGAAGAACTTTCTCGAACTTCAGGGTCATAAATACACGAGTTAAGCTTTAGATTGCTGATCGTTCCCATAAAATTAGATTTCCCATCTGCTTCCGTTTGCTTGAACATTACTTCACACTGCAACACGAGACCACAATTTACAAAACACGTAAAAATTACGATTCATGAAGGTGGACCAGATAATTTACTAACGTTCAACAGCAGAGCTTTTGTGTCAATAGTTTCCATTGTCTCCACAAGAATGACTTCGGTAGATGAGAAATTATAGTAGCCGTTAAAGGTCTCGCTGGGTTGGGACTGGATTTCCTCAATTGCTTCAGGATGAGCTGAGACTATTGCAGGCGTTGAATCATCTGTGTCGCATCCCAATTACAAGCATTAGTTTATTATTCTTTTCTTTGTAAGATCGCTTACAAATTACTACTACTAAATACTACAATATTATGTAATTGCTAAGCCTATACTGCATATCTTACACATGTTATGTTCAAATTCGTGACGAGTGGCAGCATCCTTGTCCAACTTTGGTGGGGGTTGTTCTGGACCGCTTGTTTCAAAAAATGACAGGATTTGCATCAAGTAGTCAAGGGCCAGAACAAGAGTCAAGCTGGTTGTTTCCAGTTCCACTATAATTATCCAAGTTGGATGAGTAAGCTTCATTTGTTTGCACCGTACCAAAAGTGTTATAAAAAAGTATCATCCTTCCCATATCAATTCACAACATCAACTTACTTGAAGTGCCAGTAGTGACGCCAACTTTGTAGTTATACTTGACAATTGGGGTAGTTTCGTTAGTTGACCCATTTGGATCCACCTTCCTCTGAATTAAACTTTTAATAGCTCGAGTTCCTGGTCGGATGTCCAGAATTGATATATTCTCAATTGCCTGAAAATACAAAACCAATGTTGCTTACTTGCATTGTTTTTCTTTGTAAGGTAAATCACTGAAACAGAAACTTTCAGTGTCTTTAGTATTAACTGCTTACAATGGGGCACATCATGTTTCCGTTGTTGAAGCTTTCGAAATTTAGACTGACGTTTTGTACAGCAACGCTAGCAAAAGCAGAAGCATCATCTCTTTGTACAACTCCAGTATGTTCCTCCTGCATTATAAGACATAAGTTTCTCTCCATTATTAATCGATTCTTGTCAGTGAATATAAACATAATAAATAAATATAAATAAATGTGAATTACGCACGAACCAATTTGAAAACCCCTCGTTGATACATTACGAATTCAAGTTGCGGAATCACCAGATAAGTTTGCATGTCAATATAAATTTCGGCTTTTGACGACTGGACTGATACCAGCGTACGCACGCTGTCTTTTTGATCTGACTCGATAGCTGCAAATTAAAACACCCAGAAACAAATTGTTTCAAACAATGCTACATTGTTTGAATGCTTACATTTGTCACATTTGCTCTCTAATGTGCATTTTATCCTGATGAGGGATTGAGATCAATCCGAAACGTCGAAAAATAAAATTAAAAACTATTTTTTTTTTGAAAATTTAACACTCGTAGAAATACCTAATAATTTTATATTAACTTATAATGCTACATTTACATACATCAAACTCAGAAGGGAAATTATCTGCTCATTCGTTACCTTTGGTTTTCGATTTTCGTTTTCCAGCTGGAGGATTGCTCTTGCCATCCCCTGCTCCACCACTATTTGCAGGAGACGCAGTTACATTTTCCAATATACATCCAAGCATCAAGCCATAGTCTTCATTGCTCATTCGCATCTAATCGAAAACAAATAAATTACAGGTTTATGATGATATTCAGCTTTGAATCTACATTTATTACCAGCATTATTTAAATTATTAACTTACGATTGCAGCTCTGATTGTTCCTTTTATAACTAAGCCAGGAGTTCGCTTGTACCAATCAGCGCTCAAGTTTCTATCAATCCAAAACTTACAATTTACAGGTTCCAGCATAACAACCTCTGATTTGACTAGTTGTTGCTTTTTGTCGAAGTAAACTCTGAAAATTAAATTAATTATTAAAGCCATGAAGCAGGAATTCTACTCTTGTAAAAGTAATCAGATAAAAGTTGTTCCAAGAGTAAAGGGATTTACCTCGAAACTTTTATGTTCATTAGGTTAATTTCTATCCTATCCACGATGATGTAAGTTTCAGCCTGCCCCACTCGTTTCTTTTCGAAGTGATTTTTTAAAGTCAGGTGACCTAAATCCGCCAGCATTCCATGGGGTGATTTTTCATTTCTTGGAATTACAACCAACGGAGCTTTTAATGAAATGTCCAATAAAATTCGGCTTGAATCAGCCACCGCTTGCTCAACGTTCTCTTTGGCTGCGGCAGCGGCAGCTGCAGATGCTTCATACATTGCTTCACGTGTCGTCCCAAATGTGGAAATAAAGTTCTATTTTTTAAATATAAAGCATGTTTAACCGAAATGACTATTAAATTGTAAGCGATGTTTCAATCTATAATGAACATACCAGAACTTCGTCAACAAAAGGACTAATGTATACTATTTTTGGACTTCCAGTTTCAATTCGAACGGACATATCATGCTTGTCCATGTCATAGAAGTTCTTTCCCTTGCTGCCTTCGTCGAACATCATAACTTTGATGTACACGACTCTGTCCTCGTTTACCTTGATAATCTACAAGACAAATCAGCAAGAATTACCACTGTGTGTGTGGAGTTGAAATCACAAATGCATACATACACATAAAGCTGTTGATACTCTGAATTTCAGAGTAATTAAGACAACTTACATCTTTGTAAAGACTTGTTGGTTCCAAGTTTTTTACTGCTAAATTGGTTAATTCTAAAACAATGGACATCTTTCCAGTCTTTTGAAGCAAAGAGAAGTCCAGGGAGCTTAGAACAGCCTTAATTAAATTCTTTTTTTCATACGACAGCTGAACAGTCAGCGATTCCATTTTTGCATCTATTTGCAAAAGCACATCCCCGGGGTCATTGTGCTTCTTTGCAACGGCACGCCGTCGAGCTTCCAACCTGGAAACTGTAAACCCAAACAATTTCCAGAGTGAGAGAGTGTGAGTCTGCCATTGTGAGCTAAATTATTATTCACACGAACATACTTTGGGTATTTGATTTCCCTTTTCTTCGGCTGTCAGTAGAGGAGACTGATCGGAGAGAAAGCGTGTCGGCCAAAGGTGTGTCCTTATTCTTTGTTGATTCCGTTAACGTTTTAGAAACTCTGTCGAGCAGGCTCAAAACCGAGGCAATAGCTTCCTGGTGCAGTATAACATCTAGCGAGGAAATGTCCGCTTTGATAGATTGCTTAACTTTGCCGGCAAACTGAGGGGGACATGAAGGTAATATCTGCAAAAAGGACATGATTCTTTACACTGGACTACACTGAATGGACATTGGACATCAAACACGTTATACCGCAATTTAATATCCTATTATTACATTCGGGTAGGAAACGTGTTTTGTGAACTGTGGATGGATACATACAGGCAAACCAAAAATCAATGAAAGAGATGAAAATCTTACTGAAAACATATGCATCTTCAAGAGGTACTTGTCACTGCCAACCGACATGGGTGTTTTTAACAAATACAACGGTCCTTCCAAGCCGGGAATCTTATTTTGTAAGGCACAAAGAGTCAATCCACCGATTCCAATGTCAATACTGGTACTAAAGGACTTGGATTTAAACTGAAGTTGAAGATGATTCATTTCAAAGTCAACCAAAGGCACTTCTGTCTCATTAGATTTACGAGTCAAGCGTATTTTCACAGCTAAAATTTAAAAGAATACTCCGATGATGACATAATCTAAATGCTTTGATGGCTTTTTGAAACTCCATTTTTATACTTGCAAAAAATCATACCATCAATAGTAAACTTCATCAACATTTCAACGAACTCTACAAACTTCTTTTCTCTCTTTTCCAAGTCATCTCCGAATGCAAGCTTTGCAACAGCTGCAGACTCGGCTACAGCAGCGTTCTCGGAAATCTGTGATTTTTTAAATATAAATTAAGGAAGCAAAGATTCAGCGTTTATTCCAGGAACGAGATGAAACATGTTCCAGGACATTATACAAAACTTACACTGCTCAGAGAAGGTGTTGGTTGTTCGTCAGACTGAGGGAACGGGAGTGTTATGAGTAACCTCAAAAGCTCAAGCATTCTATGCTCAGTTATATCTAATGCCAGAAGGGGAAGATTGGCGTGCAGTTGAAGACGTGGAAATCGGGGATCATCTGGAATGAGCGACTGTTCTAGAGTCACTATAAATTGTGTTGCATGGATCAACGTTTTTGGCAAGCTCTTGTTAGGAGCTGGCTCTTTTTTAGCTACAGCTGCAAAGTAGTCTTCATTCGGCAAAGAAATGAAAATCTGTAATCAAGCAATTAATTTCCAGTTGAAATGTGCCATGTGCAACGTTCAAAGACTGCAATTTAAATTAGATCTAATTGCAAAAAGTCGTAATAATAGGCGATGTAAGAAAAATCAAACGGACCTGAAAGTCACGAAGCTCAATAATGAACCTATCATAGGCAATTTTCATCATTGCTTGGTGATACTGCTCTTCATTTTCAACTCCCCTTCGGAAACTTGAAATTTTGTCCTTGTTCCAGTTTTTTTCTCTCGGTTTACTATTAACCGCAATTTCTCCTAAATCCAAAACAAGGACGGTTGAATTGCTGGAAAAATAAAATAAAACAAGTTTTGATTCATAATATTCTCAAACACATGGAAAAAAATTATATACATTATGCACTAACTCAGTAAGAATTCCGTCCTGCGGCACCAGAAAATACGGAGCTATCAAATGTATATCCACTTCCAATTCTCCTCTTGTATCCAACATATACTGGAGCCCGGCCGTGGATTGCTCTTTCCACTCATTTATTGTGGACGCAGCAGCCGCTTGCAACCTGATTTTTAAATTGATGCCAGAATTAGTACATGTACCTAATTTTATATGCACGCATACCCGTAAACAAATGAATTAATTACTTAGCCAGTTTTGCGTCAATTGGAATCGTAAAGCATTTCACAAGCTCCACAACTGTTTTTCCGTCATAAACAACTTCTATCGGCATCCCTCGCACTATGATTCTTTGATTAGCGGAAGAATCCAAGGGATTCAGTTCAAAAATAACTTTAAATAAATCCGTTCCATCTTCTATTAACTTGGAGGTAACAATAGCTGCCCCTGGAGTGTTTGTATTCCTTTGAATACCAACAGCACTGAAAGACGCCATAGAAGCAACAACTTTCATCCCGTGTTTAACGGGTCTAGTTGTGATTCTGGTTTGAAATGAAAGACAAGGTAAATTACTATCGACAATAGATAGATGGGGGAAAGAAAAAGTATTGCATTCTGAGAAACTATGGCTTATACGTACTGTGCATTAACATCTGCAACTTCTAATCTAAGTACTTTGCGACCGTGTTGCTCGCGACCTCTGAACTCACGGACAGTTGCAGTAAGTTTGACTAATTTGAAGTCAAGTCTGTACTCTAAGTAGGTTTCTGGATAGTCCAAAGGCAGTGCATTTTCCGTATAATCAATCGCCGCGTACAGCTTTGCTTTCTCTCCTGGAGTTAAAGCTTCTTCCACTTTGCCAAGGATATCATCCATGGTTAATTCCGTGGATTGTTGCGCGGATGAGCCGCCAGAGAACCACCCACCCCACCCAGAAAACCAACCAGCTGCTTGTTTTGTCGCCTCCTTCTTTCTTCCTTCCTTCTCTACCCTTACTTCTACTTGTTTCCGAACCAAAGTTATGTTGAAAATATCAAGCTCCTTTTCACAGTGGTTCAAAGTTAGCATGATGTCATTTCGCAGTTTAGGCTGAGTCAACTTCTGATAGTAAGCCTAAGGTATTTAATAAATTCATTTTAATAAGCCTCTAATTAGGAAGCCTTGATAAACAAGATAATCAAAGCAGCATTATGGTGATATCTTACGTTGGCGTAGGTTTTGCAAAGAGTGCGGTGTCTTTTCATATGGTTCCAGTCCCAATTACTTCTTCGCCTTCGAACATCCTCCTCGACAATACACTGGTATGCATATTTCCACCTACGAAAAGATTCCTCAGCGTAAGTTGACCAAACATTTTAAATGATCCAATGAGGAATATTTCGCATACCATTCTTTGTAGTGTCCTCGATGTTCTTTAAGAGCTGGTCGATACTTCCTGTAAAGCTGTGCACGAAACATGAAGTCAATAGCTTCGGCAAGCTCAATTATATCTTGAAATTGCAAGTTTGTCATGCCTAAAAATGGGTTAGAAAAATTGGAAAAAGTTTAAGTTAAAGTTAGACAGGTCTAGTGAGACATTTTAACGTATGAGATAA
>JAHZNF010000025.1:0-17853 GCA_027744215.1 Troglopedetes dispersus | reverse complement strand
TGAACCTGAGAATCATGTGATATTAAGGGTACTTGCTCCCTTATGCCTTGAGGGAATATTGTCAAAGTTGTTACAATCCTTTTCCTTACGGTATTATTTGTATACGAAAGGATCTCCAAATCAGTAATCAACAACGTGGAAACAAGTTGCAAAAATTGCCTATAATAAATACATTTTTTACTGGAAAATTTGCATCTGGTCCTGCATACCCAGAGTAATTTTACTTCAAGTGATAACAATAACAATATCCTGATCTAATGGCACGTGACATGGGATTTTGATGAATTGAAGACACATAAATTCAGTTTAGTGTTTCCTATCTTTATCAAAAATTTAATTCCTGCAATTTTCTGCTAATTAGATTTGACGTGTTTTTGTTATATGAGTTTTTCTAAGGCGTCACAAAGCTGTCTCAGCACAGCACAAATTAAAAAAATTCAAACTATGATTATTATTACACTCTGAAATATTATTTACAACTGGGATCTTGTTCACCCTAAAGGAATTCTTATAGAAAAAAAAGCTGCCGAAGATCGCTTGGATCAGAAACAAATTAACTTGTCTAAAAAAAACAAAAACTGCAAGTAACAAATAACACAGTCCTGGCGTCACATTCACGACGACTTCATACCTAATAAACTTTATATAGGTGGATATATGGCTGATGATGTCATCCACGAACCAAGTACATAGTCATTGGAACGAGCATGTGCGCAAGTGTTGTTGTTGGTAAATAAATATGTGTGCACTAATGCAAAAAACTAAAACTTGTTGTTTGAAACAGCGGATTTGTATAGGTACGTGTGAGCGGCACGCTATTTCATGTACCTGTTGACCACCTCAAATCCGAACAAACGCTGAAAACAGGAAGACGACTCGATGAAGACCTGAAGGCACATTGGTAAATCTTAGAAAAAAACATGACTACCAAATAAAATACGCTGATGAATACGAATACTTGTGTACGGACTCCAGCGGGAAAGAAGATCTTCACTCATTTTCCATGCAACTAATATGCGTACCAATTTGTGTAGCATTTAGCAAAAATGTACAACAAAGCATTCTGTCCGAGTCTTTATTACTTATACACATCGACATTATGGATGAAGTGAGTTACTCAAATTGTCCTCATTCTGATCAGATACAATCTGTAATGCTGTACCTTGAGGCTAATGATCATAAAAAGGTGTGATTATGCTCTCTATCTATGTACTCGCTGATGGTGGGATGGTGACTTCACCCACACAATGTCACCTTAATAGACTTCATCACCAGGCGTTGAATAATACGACTTTTTGCATGCTCCTCGCTCATTCTTCTGTTCTTCCACTTCTGCTTCTGATTGTTGCTTTCTTTCTCATTCATGAGGGCCTGTTTTTTTGTGTTCGTTCGTGGAGTGGCCATGGCATTGTGGTCAGTAAAGGTAGCCAAACCGCGGCAGCAGAACAATAATATTTAATGCCGTTTTTTGCAATGAGGGCCACTTCGCATGATCATGTTTCAAAGGCAGGGCAGACAGGAATGGGATAATATTGTTTTCTGCTCTCTTATTTTAACGGGAAGACATTATTTAATCTAAGCTGAAGAATATGAATGAGTGTTCATCTGCTTAATCGGTATAGCTTTCTTTTTGGTTTGTGATATAAAGATTTTTATTTTCATTTGGCACTCATGCAGCAGCCAGTCATCCACAAAAATTGTTTACTGGTCAAGTATTGTCGAGGAAGGTCCAAAAAAGGAGAATAGCAGTGACAAAAGACAGTTTTAAAAATGGTAATTGTCACAATAATTTTTGCTTGACACTTTCTCCATGATTTGTTGCCGTCAGAACGATCTATATAAGACGCATTTCGACTTTTGATCCTTGTTGTCATAGTTCGGCAGAGTGCCACTTCATGTATGAGCTGTTCCGTTCGCAGCGAGATCGATCGAGACAGATTTCGCTTAGAAGTGTCCACTCCAAATACCGTTACCAGCTCACAAATGTGACAATCTTAACAACAACGCAACAAGGTAGCATGTGAAGATAAAAACATGACTTGTTGACAAAACTGATACGCTCATGTTGCGCTGCATTGGTTTCTTCTGTTATCATGGAAGTTCCAGTCGTCCTTTGCAGACTACAAAAATACACGGATTAGTTTCGATTTTTTTATAGATATCCTAAACGTCGCATTCAAGAGGACGACAGCTTTGAGTCAAGGCAGGTTTCTTACTTGTGCACTGAACTATGTAGCTCTGTATGTCTGCCTGCCAGAGCAGGAACGTTTTTGTGGCGTCTCCCTCAATTCCTCGAATCCACAATGGTTTTCAATTATAATTACCAAGCGTTAGGTGACTACATGAAAACCACCGAGGTTTTAGTATCCGACATCCATCGTATTTCAGAGTAAAATGAATTTATTATGACCGAAGAGTTGTTATTAAATTTCGCAAAATAATGCATTTAACCTAATTATCGTACGTTTCCCGCATTCATATTGTTCAATTCCAATTCTAATTCATGCATTCGTGTTCGAAGCAGGATCTACGGATTCAGATATACAAACTTCGGTGAAAGTGACCAACGTGATGGATATGACAAACATGATTTTGACGTAAAGATGATGTAGATGTGACAATTCACCGATGCTATGATGGCACGTAAAGTTCCAACTCTGTTTTTTTTTATCCCAACAGCGTTTAATATTGATTACCATGATTAGGTACTCAAATTCTGCTTATATTTGCAAAAGACTAGAAACTTTGCTAAATACATGCTAACACAGATGAGAATCTGTTGAAGTGCAAACATTCAAATTAATGCTCCAGGGTCTCCGGCCTTCTTTGTTGACTTGTTGGCTGACTCCATGCTACTTAGTTGAGACACTAATGCATTATAATCTTATCAAACAATAGTTATGGCCTCCCTTAGGGACACATTATTCCGAGCCACCAACGGCCTCTCTTACTTTTGCGGCAACTTATATATCAATCTTATGCTGTTCTTTATCTTATGATAAACTTCTGATCAGTTTAATTCAAGTTGGGATTTACACACACATATATATATCCATGAAAATGAGAGAAGCAAGACGTCTTTGTACAAGGTGCAGAAGGGCAATGCTCTAGTCTGCCTCGATAGTTCAAACAGGTAAGTAATCATTGGATTGTTTCACAAAACCATTAGATGCATCGTGACATAAATTACAGATTAGCGCTAACTTCACTAGGAGTTTCTGTAGGTAACCCGTACATAAAAGTCAAAAGGATGAGCGCAATGCCCAGAGGAGAACGACAAAATCAGAATCTTACTGCATTTTGCAATCCGTAAACATGAACTGGCTGTTCCCAAACCGGCATCAAAGATTCAAGAAATATTTGCATGGGACCGTCATATCTTTTCGCAAATGTAAAACTTGCCAACCGCAAACCCTCTTTGAAATAGAAAATGTGAAATTTATAGAACTTTCAATTTAATAGATGTTCTGGAAATGATAAATTCGTTTGATTTTAACAGAAGCAAAATGTATTATGGAGTTATGTATTAAGAAATTCTCCAAATTTTAAAGGAGACTGCCAATATTTTCTCCTAAAAAATAGATGCTCATTACGTTACTTTTAAATAGAAATTGCACATAAAACCACATCTGGGGCAAACTGAGGTCGAGTTGACGAGCTCAGCTCAAAGTGTTCACGATTTATGAGTGGAAATAAAACAATTCAAACAATGAACTGTTCTACTAGTATGAGATTAATTATAATGAAATAATGTTTTTCCCTAAAAGCAAATTAATAATACTTCAAATACACATTAACTTTATTCATGGAAAGCTACTCACTAGCAGATCACCAGCGTTGATAAGGCTTCTGCGCAAACTTTTTGCTCGCTAATGTTGACATCCAGTGTATTACCTGTTTGGAAGTAACTTGATATTCTCAGAATTTCTGAAAACAGGCTTGATATAAGTTTTGAGTAGGTTTGAACTAACGAAGCTCGAGCAATTACATGATCCGCATGAGTGTGGAATAGAAGATATTAGTGTGTATGTAAGAAAACTTCACCATTTACCATGTTTTGCAATCTTCTAGTCAAAGGTAGTGACCAAACACACTTATTATACTAAAGTAAAATAATCTGTAAGTTGAGCGGGAAAGGTCATTCTCATTACTAGTGATGATTTACTCAGAGTCTAGTGTGGAAACTTGATACAATGAATTATTTACACAAGATGTACACCAATTATAAAATCACACTTTAAAAAACTCAAGAGCAAGTGGTGGATACATGTGCTGACCTAATAAACTTTCCCTTTACACGTATTGCGAATTTACTCTATTCTCGATTTTTTTGCGACATACACTATTAATATTTAAAAAGTTTATTATTATTATTCACTCACTCCATGACTACCAAAGGTGAGCGGATATCACAATAATAATTACAGTGAAGTGATGTGAAACATTAGATGAATAGCGTCATTACTACCGAAAATCCTAATAGGGAACTCCTGGACTTTAGCGTGACGTCACGTCATGTTATTGTACTAGAATTTAACAACACGAAGGAGGTGTTTATAAAAACCGTAAAAGCTGACTGAAATTGACATTTTCCCTCCAAGCAACATGTTTATCTCGACTTATTGACTCATCAGAGCAACTTTAGTGCTAACGTCATAATATTTAGGCTTCAATAACATGTTAATTTTAAACATGCTAACTACAGTTATCTAAAAATATCCTCACCGGCTATTTTTATTCCTTACGTGCACATCCAAAACACGTAATGAATACCGTCACTATTTTTTTGACCCGCAACACCGGAAAGCTATCCTTATTCTACTAAAAAACAAAATAGCAGTTTGTCCCATTTATCAAAATTGCTCGTTGTCCACAAAAGTCTAATTCATAATCAAAATCTGTGATATCATTGTTCAAGCTAAGATGACAAAGTTCACACACTCCAAAAGCCAAGGCTGCAGGTAAATTTCACGTGTTGTGCAAGCGTGAAACTCACAAATTGTGTTTAAGCATCTGATGCTCTGTGCATTAGGTATTCGGCAAGTATGTACATATTATGTGAGTGTGAAGTGTTGTGCGTATTCCCAAGCATTACATCATGCCACGTTCCTCGGCTGACAAGATTAGATCGGGCTACAAGAAAAATCCGAGAAAGCGTCGCGGCCACCACCACTTTTATAAAGAATTACATTACATACTATTGAATTCTCGGATTTCAGTTCGTACTTCTGAATCCAACATACCATGAAAAGATTTATGAAAAAATGTGGAATTATGCAAGGTCGACCTTTTTGGTCGATTCGTCGGAACATGTTACATCAAACTAGTGTGCGGTGCACAGGATAAGTAGGGCCAAAAAAAGTTAATTACTTTTTTAACGGTATTCCATGTTAGCATTTCTTGTATCATTTTGTTTATACAACTAATCGGTAAAATTGAGATAAGAAACCATTTTTATAATAACAATTTTAATAAATAAATAAACTAGAAGGTGGGAAAATATGTAATCATCATTATAATTATCGACAAGCCGGTGATGATGATCATCATCATCATCATAAAGCGACGTAAATGCCACAATGATTGACAAAAAATGAGCCAAAAGTATTGATGAGTAAACTTTGTTGGAAACGCATTTACAAAGATGTACATACATACCACATAATACTTACTCATAGCACTATGTTGACGCACAACGGCGCTCTTAAAATGTAATGTTCAATGACGAAAAAAATCCTGAGGAACACTAGATCATTTTCAAAACACGCACAGACCAATGAATGTAGTATGAATCTCAGTTGGGTGCATGGAGCGTTCCGACAAAAAATGTTGCGGACTCATACCTAAGACTGTCATCGTGTTTTTTATAACTCGCCTTATGTGTACAGAAATTATAAAGGCAAGGAAGTTTTTCGGTTAAAAAATGTGTAGATAGCCTGATTCACACATTAAGCAACCACATTTTGCACATAATATTATGTATTCCAAGAAACTTTTTACCGGCATGTATAGCCACATTAGTATAGTGAAAGTAGCAGTGCTCGCTCCACTCTCAAAGATTGCAACAAAACTTGTAGAGTTTGCTTGGTTCATTCTCTGAATTAAATAGAGTTTTCTGTAAGTTGGAGCCACGATAAGATGGAACACGGATGAAGTATCTGATTTGCTAACTGTGGCTTCATTGCATTATAGAAATGTGGATTGTTATGCATAATTATGCACACATGAGAACAAGATTATAGTCCCGTATTACCCGTGCTTTGCATACGGAAGATGACAAGTTTCCTGAGATGCTCTAGATTGAATGTGTAAAACTTCTGAGGAGTGTAACGAATCCAGGTTATTGCGGCGGAGTCCCGAAGTTGTCTAACATTTTTGCAGATTTACTCACTCCCTCTCCAACAACTGTTTACAATGGAGAGTTGCTGCGTGCGTTCTGCATATTATCAACATGCATTTTTCACACAGGGAAATCAGTGAGGGAAAAACACACAAAGTAGCAAAAAGCAAAAGAAAAAAAAAGTTTGTGTGTGTGTGTGTGTGTGTGTTTTCACATGTGAGAAGAGGAACGCGTAAGCTCCATTACTGTAAATACTTGAATTCGGTGCGAATGAGAAGTCGGAATAAGCGCTGCTTTAACTATGCCAGTATAATAGCTCTGTAAGGTATAAGTTCATATGCAAGCATGCATTGGAAACTGAGAAGCGAGTGGAGAGAGGCGCCTTCCAGAAATAGTTTCGCGAATCATCATAAGATATTTTTAGGAGTTTTTCGCCCACCCAATATGGTTGCTATTTTTTGGCTCTAAAATTAGTCTCTATCTATTTATAAGCCGGTGGATTGCAGCACGTGGATTTTATAAAAACACAGTAAAGGAGTTTACAACATTTTTCGAGCACAAAAGTTTTTTTTTTCAGAGAGCTTCCCATCACGCTTTACACTTTCCTAGTCATGCTTACGTAATTGAATGATTGGCTTCTTGGTGACATACCATTATATGTGTGCAGGGACCTGCGTTTGCATAACGAACCGTTTGTGAACGTCCACCCGTTTCAGAGTGATTGACTCGCAAATGTATTAGCAAGGTGAACATAATAATGCTATTGAACTTCACAGAAAGTGGTGAGATGTCTCCAACTTTTATTATAAACTTCCGGTCAGCTTAACATGAGTTCAGAGCAAAATTCAGCCAAACTCGAGGCATGCACGTGGTTTTTGCAAGTGTTATATTCTTAGATCATTATATATATCTTCAAGGTGAGTTACCTGAGCCAGAAATAATACTCACTAGGAAGTTCTGGAGGAGAGGGTATTCTGGAAGAAATAATAAATTTCACGTGCAAGGCGGGGGTCTTTCGTCTATGTATAGAAATCTATTTTAGGGCCTTTTAAAAATACATCCTGTCAACTGCAAATCGTTCATTCAAATCCATCAGCTATGAACCACGTGTGATGGATATTCATAGACTCAAAATCTTTTGATGACATGTACGACACGGACGGTCAATGACAAAAGTCCCCCGCTATTTTGACCTTGGCTAAAACCGCCAGGAATTCGAGCACATGGTATGTGTCCACTGAGCTATTTCAACGAACTCGTATCATGTGGACTACGCGTTCCCGAAGCGTCACAGCTTGTAATGTGCACACACTCATTTATCGTTATAACAGTAGGCGAACTTTGTAAATTTCCAACAAAAAAAGGAAAACATGATAAAAACATGTTTTGTAAGATACACCTTCCTTGGCCTCCGATCACCCTTGTTTTACACGAAGCATGGAACCATTCTAAAATTACTCATTATGGAAACATGGCGAAACTAATTCTTGTACTCTAAAGAGAAATATTCTCTTTTATAATCAATCAGCCCATTCATTTGATTTTTTATTTCCGTGTTCTATTTCGTCGAAGAAAGAGCTTGTTCACGCAAGTCTGCACGAGTTTGAAAAGAACGTCGGAGTAAAGTGAGACTGGCCACATGAGTTCCTTCCAGCTTCATCCTTCCTTTTTCTCAATTCTTTCATTTTGAACATATCTCGTGGAGCAAACCACAACACAATTGTTTCATCAATAATAATAGTGAATACCAGAAGATTCTTACTTGTTCAGTAAGCTACTTTACTATGAATGTCCGCGCACACACCACACAACTTTGTATTTATATGCTTATCAGCTATCAAGGGAAATTAGATGTGAAGCTGATAAGGTGATAAATGCTGCTCGTAGTGTATTTTCATGAAACCAGAGCTACTTTAAAAAGATCATGAGTAAACGTTTTTGTTATTACATTCCTTCTGCAACTTTGTGGCTGGCAAAGTTGACATTTATGTTACAAAATCAATAAAATGACTTTTACAATAAAAATATAAAGAGATTGAAAAAAAGACGACTGCTTGCGCTTTTTACATCAGATTGGCAATGACAATAAGAGCATGGACAACGTAAAAAAATTCAAGTAAAGAAACAGTGTACTCACTTCTCAGAAGGGAGACAGAGGCTCACTTGAGTTTGATGAACAATGCACATAATTGCCGCCCACGCAGCCTTTATCAGACAGGCATCACCCGAAGAAGAAGATAGTCCAGTTTCATTCTGCAAGAATGCACACAATCATATCGCAGAACTTGTGTTGATTGTTGATCGGATGTGTTTCGACCATTTTACTACTACAGCCACTATGGCCACTTTGCTGTTATTATTATTTCAATATTTTTTATTATTATTCATAACAAACGTTCTTAAAGTTTGCTTGTCTGCCACTGCATAAAAAAGGCTGAAGGTGATGATAATAATAATGATGACGACCACAAGTGTAAACTGCAGAGTGAGGTGGATCCAATATGCAAATAGCATTTTGGCAAGTATTCTTAATTCAATGGACTATAATTCACTGATGTACTAATGATATATTAAGGGCTACACACACTCTGTTTCGGCTTGAAACATTATTGTCGTTACTGTGCTCCATACCTATACATCTAACTACCTTTACATTTACCAGAATGAACAACCCTTTTACGAAATATTAAGTGATGTGCCATTGTATGCGGAAAGTTAAGATTGTTGCTATTACATCCTAGTAAGTAATTTACATTAAATTTTTTATTATCTTTTTTTGGCTTTCACTAACCGCGGAATATCAATAAAAAATTATACCAAGAATTCTGAAGCAGGTATATTTATTTGGCTTTAAAATGGGATGAACAGCTGTAGTGAAAATTAAGAATCATTACCGAATTTATTTATTTATTAACCCAAACAAGTTTGGGGTCACCTGAGACAAGAGCTGGCCGTCACTCGTCAGCATCACATATGCTACTTAATGATTTTTACATTTTAATGATGCACCTGGACTCATGAATGCTGTGAATTCCTAAACTGAACTCAAACCTAGTTTTTTTTTGTTGGTCAACTACTTCTAATGGCATTTAAAAATTGTCGTCGCAAAATGTCAAGCCTGGATAGGTATAATGCATGGAAATGTAATGCCTACATACAATCCGTGCAGCAGGTATAACAGCCAATTAGTTCTTGTCTTGTGATATTGACAGGAGGGAGTGTCCCAACGAAATTCGTTGGGTGACTGAGTTCACACATTTACAAGTTGAACCATATTGTATAATATTGCATGAATCAATTGAACCATTACTCGATGCTAGTCTAAACAATAAATATCATGGGAGAATTTCAGAAGTTTGTTGATGAAAAATTTAAACCAAAGCTAATATTTACATGACAAAAATTATGTGCATTATAGCTGTGCCTGTGTCTGAAAACTTTTCAGCATTTGCAATATTGTAAAAATCTTGAATTTTGGGAAAAAATGGAAGGGTTACTGGATCATTACTTCTTGATTTGGAAAAGATCTATAAAGAAGAAAATTAGAAGGATATTCAGATCATTTCGATCAAGATAAATCCGCTGACTGATTAATGATATCAATGTTGTCAATAATGTACATATTTTTAAAAGTTTCAATAAATAAAAGTGAGGGAAATGAAGTCATAATTTCAAAACAAAAAAAAATCGCAGCTCAAGTTTATCACGTTTCTTTGCTCTCTGGCAACTCCATTTTATTTGTATTTAATGTGTTTTTAATCGCATGACTATCTCATCCCATCCAAAGCATGGACCTCTACGCCCACACAAACAATGAAAATCTGCTCGAAGACGACCAAGCCGCTGCTGAGGTTACACACTCTTCTTCTTCTTCTCTGTGCTGTTGTATTGAAGTACTGAATTATATGATGGCTTTTGCTTATTTTCGCAATGCACATTATGCTACTTTGTTTGTCATAATATTTACGTGTGACACCAAGCATTCTTGCCACTGCACTACCGCCTACGTATTCAATATACATTAATTTCCTCGGAACGGACTCTTCTGATCGAGACAGAATACCTTTGATGAGTTGAAAGGGTTTTAGTTTAACCAAAAGGAGTTCTTATGACTTGATTTTGTGCAATGATGGAACGTCTTTATGCATTTGATGTCAGTACCTCCAGCCAGCCGGCCTTGGATCTGTCCACTTTTTGGTTCTTGCGAATCACCAGAACTGTGAACCGAAAACCTTTTGAAATTCAGATCACATTTCCAACTAGTTAATTTCCGAATTTAGACTTACGTTTACTAATTTTAGCTATCTACAAACAAACATATATCTTCTTCCAGATTCCCAGAAAGTACTTCACGCGTAATTCATGTATATTCAAAAAAACTTTAAATGAAGATGACGCTTGTTGGAAACTGCAGAAGATTATGACGACTATGACTTACTGTTTGTGATGGAAAACTTTGGAAAACCAGAGGGAAAAGTGTCCCAATAAAATTAGAATAAAAATGTTTTTCTCGCGTCATGGATCACAGTTAAAATTACACACTAGCAAAGGTAATCAAAATCACAACAAGATCATTATAACGTGATGACGTTCACTGTTCAATTATTTTTCCGACTCATCTTTTACGTAGGACAAGGACGCACCTGGAACTTCAAGTGGCCTCCAAGTGTTTTGTTCATGTTTGTGTATGACGAGGGGACGAGTGCACGAGCGGGCTGAGCTGATTTTCTGTTTCGAAAAGACCTTTCAATGCAAAAGAACCTATGATAATTCGGTAAGAGCTTAGAGCATCCTTGTTCAGATATTTCCGAAAAGCGGTTGCAGCTTTGACATACGACGATGATAATCCCAGTAATGGATGCTTTCAATGTGTGTAGGCAAGCCAATTAGCAAGAATTTACAAATTTCTCCCGAAAAAACAAAACTGGTGAAGTATTCCCAGGGTCAATTCTTCAAAAAAAAAGATCAGGTATGACGGGGGAACAGCGAGAGAGAGAGAGAATGAAATTGAGTGAACTGAAAACATAATGTTTTCAAGAATGACATTCTTTTCTCGTGGAACAAAAGCAGGGAAAGAAATGAATTACGCCATCTGCATAATACGCACATCTGACGTGAACAGGTGGGCTTCTTTTTTTCAAAACATTTATAGCAAAACAAGAATGTCCCTGCCTACGCCCGTCAATACGCCAGTAATAAACAAGCTCTAAGTTTAGTAATAGTAATAATAAACAAATAATGAGAATTTACAACGAGCAAAAATAAACTACTTTTCTGGAGTTTTTTTTCATATGATCCTCATAAAACAAATTTGAAAGAAATCATATCAATGATTACGTGTTCCAATTATACCATCACTCAGCTCGCTCTTCCAGACTCAGGGTGAATAACGTAGCTCAGCATCCGGTAAACGCAAGCAAACTAACACACTAGTCATCATCATTCATCTGTTCCATTAATAATAATAATACAAGTCTGCTCAAGGCTTTCTCAGGAAATACAAGAATAACTTGTTACCATCATTGTATGAATTGTGATTGGAGTGTAGGTATTTTGGTGGAATGTTTTGAAGCGATTGTCGAGAATGAGACAAATGTATAAGAAATACGTAAAATAAAATACATGAAACATTCACGGACTAAAAACCTAGAAATTTAGCTCAATGTTGTTCCTCGCTAGAAAATGCATTCACTAAGTTTCTCATTCAACCTAACATGTTGTTTTTTCTAGTTGAGGTTTCACATGGTTCGTGGTTTTTTATCCTCCGATTAGATTTAACTCAACATGCGAGAATCAAGATACAATGCTCGGATTCACTCTATTTGTATATCCCAATTACATCACAAAATATATAATCATGTACTTAGACACGTAATTTATCTTGTGCGAGTAAGTGCAAACTAATTCACGGTGAGCTGAACAAGGGGAAATAAAAAAGAAACAAAGTGTATAGTTTTTTTTTTTTAAAAAACTTACCTTTTGTTAAAGTCTCTTAGAACCTGTGGTGACAGACATGTTGCCATCCGTAAGTGAATGGAGACTGAAAAGAACACACACACAAAAAAAACAGAACAAATTCTAGGATGAAATGCTAAATACACATATTTGTTACCTCCTGTGTAATGCACGCTAATGGGGGAAATGAATGAATGAAAAAAAATGGATGAATGAATTGCGATCTCTTTCATGAATTTTTTTAAACCAATTTTTTATATGAGACGTTACTCTTTTTTAAGTCAATTTACTAAATTTACTGTTTTATTGAAAGAAAATATGTCAGCAGATTTACAAGGTGGGAAGGGAACCTGTGTATCAGAAGAAACATATCTGTGCAGATGTCAAAGTTGAACTGTGACTGTTCCTTGAATGTTTTACTGAAGCAAGGCGGTTAATTGAAGTCAAAAGTTACATTCCTATATTTAATCGATCCCAACTACCGTGTTCAGAAAGGCACGCAAAGGAAGGCATCAAAATGAATAAGCATTTTTTAATCACCCCCGTCGTGCTTTACTTTTGTGCATTTCATGTGTGTGTGTGTGCCTCACTGTACAGAAGATGTTAGTTGGTGTCATTCCAGCCATAAAATGAAATTGAAAGGGATCAATTTGATCTCGTGACTTGCGATTCACTACACGCCAAGAAAATCTCTTTGTTCACCTTGTAAGTCAAACTTGCACGAGAAAATAAAATGAAAAGTTAAAAAAAACAATGTGGTTGGTTGGAAGTGTGAACAGCAACAAGGTGAATGGAGTTGTCTACCAAAAAAAAGTGTCATTTGATTTCGAATCAACATTCATTGACTCTTAAATCGTAAATACGATACCTAACTTCAGAGAGACAGATGTTTGTGGAAACTTTTCATATTATTGTGCTCCAAAGAACCTTCTAAAACATCGTTTATTCCGTAAAGTTTCTTGAGTAAATGACTTTTAAGATCTGAGTCGTACGCGATATCTGCCATTTGACGTTATAAATGTAGGTATATATGTCTGGGTTTATGAAGGGAAGTTGGGAATGGATGCAATTAAGAGAAAGTTTGGCCAGACTGTTTAGCAATAAAAAATACGCTGCTGGAGCACCAACCAAGTGAACTTGAAACAATCCAAGGTGGACTATGAACTTGTTGTTTCTATTCTTGAATGGGAAAGGTATGTTGATAAAAATTGCACACAAATTGCAAGTGTGAATTGCTAACTTCCCAGAGGTCATTTCCATTCTTTCATTAAGCATTCGTCTCATCTCCACCTCTTCTGTTCTTAAATTCCTTCCTTCATTCATTTATTCTGTTTCATTCAACAAGTTTTTTTTACAAAAAAAAGAGCATGGATACCAAATGTGCCTTGTAAATAAAATGCATTCCACGTAACACATTGACACATGGGTAGACAGTCTGCCACATGCATAAATTCTCTTACGCATCCAAACACGTACACACACACATTCCCATTTCTCGGCCCATTCAACAAACTGTGTTCCTCCGACAGACTGAACCAGACATGGCTACACGTATGTACTTCTCTTTTGGAGTAAGCGATCTTGCGTGGGTGGCGCATTTCCTTCTCTCTCGCACTCTACCACCGGTTTGAGATTGTTTTGCTTCCTATGGAATTCTCCTCCACATCTAAATATCCACTTTGAGCGAATATGATAATTTATTTGAAGCCTCGCAGTGCTTTCAATCGACTCCGTCACACATTACATTATCTTCTTCTTCGGCTAAATATACATTACGACGGCCATAAGTTTTTGGCCATAGTCACTGGGCAAACGTGAATGATCACGTAATCGAGCACGCACTGTAATTTAATTTAAGAGCCCGTTTAAACCTTAATCGATAAAGAAAAACTACATACATAGAGTGTGCACTCATTTTTGCCGTATAAAAGCCATATAAATTTTGTTCGTATGATTCCAGACCTTCCATATTTTAATGGACGCCTAGCCCGCAGTTAATCCAGTTTGGTCATCTTTACTCAGCAACCAAACTCAACAATGGTGACAGACGAGGCACAATGTGCACAACCGTAGAAGGACGGATTGTAATAATAATAAAAAGTAATATTGCAAGAGAGCGAGAGAAGTAAAGAAGGAGTGTGTCCGTCCGGCTTCCCTCTCCATTTAAATGCATGATGGTGCAACAGATGAGCTCAAACAGTTTTTTGTCTTATACTGAAATTGGTAAAAAAAGGTAAAGTCGTTTTTTTTTCTTCATACAAATTGGTGACTCGCATGAAAATGTGTAATGTAAGTTTACGTATCATCTGCATTTCTCTATAAGACTTTGTATAAGGCATCATCAGATCAACGAAGAAGAAAAAAACCTTTTCGTCTTTGTTCAGTGTAGTGAGAAGGAACGACCAGCAGCAGCAGCAGCAGCAAAAAGACAGAGCTCTATCTTTCTAGAAAAGCAGCCAGCCACCCACGCGTCCACACACTTTTTACCTTTTTAGCTGAATCTTGTTGGATGAAGATGATGCTATTGCTGCCGCCGTTGTTGCTTCTGTCAATTTGATGGCGATGACTAGAAAGGGAATCATACTTTTTGGAGATTTTTTTTTCTCTTTCAATGCAATAATCTCATTTACCGTACGGGAACGAAATTCTTGGAGAAGAATGGATTAATATGATGCTCAAATGGCAGTTCACTACAATGTCCCTCCATCATGTTATTTTTTTCTGAACCGGCAAAAAAAAGCAAATCAAATGTATGAAAGACATGGCGAAAGTTTTTCGCAGAGTTTTAGAATTCCTTTCCATTACAAATACGTCAAATGGCACAATAGGTCAAATGAACTTGAAACCTTCCCAACTTCCTCTGGAAATAGGGTTAGTCTTGTGAGCATCAAAGGACAAACGTGTCTTCATTCATGAAAATTTTCAATGGCAAATTAGAGGAAAATGCATAATGTGATGAGGCACTTACATGTCGTTAAATCAATCTCAAACATTTCACCATTCTATTGTGATGATTCAGTTTTTCTCTATGTTTAGAACGTTCCAGTGTGTGGGAATCTTGTGATTTCCAGGACTCCGTCAGAACGGGCGGCAGAACCAAAAGCCAATGAATTGATCAATCTAATCCTGGTTTCGACGTCTGCTCTGAAATGTCAAAATTAGATTTGGCGCGAGAGTATGGAGTACACATTTTGAAGTCATTTTAGTATTGGCGAGGTGTTTCTACACAGTTAAGTACATGGTCACTGCTTGATTGTGGTATTACGTCAAAGCTCACTTTCCAAATTCAGACCTAGGCATTTTATTTATAGTAAATAGGTTTATCGGTGCGAAGGATTGAAATTTACTTTTCACAAATACTGAACTACACTGATTGTTAATTTGGTATGTTTTCCTGAGGATACGAACGAACTCATTTTTGTCAACACGTTTCAAAATAAATGTTATTTTGTACGGATGGAATTGTTGATGCAAACTTGGATACTCTGGTTAGCTTGAATGGGGAAGTTTCCGTTTCCTTCCGCTCTGAAGGTTTCATCATTTTTTTTGTCCCAGAAATACTTGAAAGATTCTATTAAGTTTGCTACTTAAGACCTTAAAAATTTCTGGATGAAAGTTCAACAACGCAAACCTTCTCTATAGTCGCAAGGAATTTTCTTGCAAATTTTTGGAAGGTAAGCTGGAAGTCATCTGCTTCATATTCCGCACTTTTATTTTGTACTCTTTTTCTCAGTCCTGAAATGAAACACAAATGTAGTGTTGTTGAGTTGCAGTTTTGTCGGTTCTCAGCTCCCGGTCTATTTCATCTCACGGTTGATGAGAAGCTCAGTATGGTGTAGTTTTTTTTACTTTATATGAATGAACCACTCCTCCAAGAAGGTATTTCCTTGAGAACTTTGCAAGCAAAAATGTCGTGCTCATCTTATTATACTCATTACGTAACATACACTTTCAGTTCGCCTAAATTTTTTTTGGACAGTTTGTTTCTGGTACTTCAGAACACGTGAATAAGATAAGCTCTGTAAGAAGACACAACACAAGTTCTGGATAATGTTCCCTCATGGATAAATATTTATCTGGGTGAGCCTACCCTTCCCCAGCTGGACATGAGCAGTTTCCGTCTGAAGATCTGCCACATTTTAAAATGAAAAATGTACACCTCAATTAAGATGCTGTGAGAAGGCTGTGAAAGCTCAACAGGTTGTACTCGTTCCCATATTTTTATTTATTGGTCGTGCTCCATACCAGTTTTCACGTAGACACTCAACTGTACAATACAGTGCTTGGAAAAAAATCACTGTCCGGACTGCATTGCCGCTAAAGTTTTAGCGCACTGAATGCGCGTGAGTACGCCAGTTTGCTTCAACAAAATTTTAAATAAAGAAAACACCTGGTTCGTTTGCATCTGAAAAAATAGGTTCTCGTCACTAACTGACTAATTTGATCATTGTTAGTTTGTACTTTTAATGAAGATTGGTTTAATGTCCCATAAAAAAACTTTAGAGTCTTATCTGTAAAAATGACACGAAACAACTTATCACGAAAATAAAATGAAGAGATAGAGTCTATGTCTTTGTGAGGCAAAGGGAAAAATAATTTAAAAAAAAAACTGCGATTATGCGATTTGGAGTGGGACGAACCTAGAGTAACTTTAAACAAATCTCAGATTTTTTGAGCTGGTAAATGCCGCCACTTTTTTTGGAACACTAACTTACTAACTGTCATAAATATGTGGTCACATTTCGCTGGCTCAAGAGAACGACGACGACGGTTACACGAACCACACACGCTTTTTCTTCACCTTGCGCACCGTTCGCAAGTTGTGGCTCTTCTCGTCTGCTCCTCTCTCCTAACACTACTAAGAAACTTCCAACGCTCAGCTTGCCGCTCAACCCAACTCGTCTGCTGCTCTCGCGCTCCACTCACGTCGAAACGGTGAAAGGCGATTTGCTAAGTTTCTGTGATCTCTGCATGCTTTTGGGTATCAGGCTTTTGCATGCAACCTTCTTTCGCTCTGATCGCTTCAGTATTCCTAGCGGGAATACTACTGATTTTTTTTGCAAAAAAAGTCAAGAGACAGAGAAATCTCAACGTATGTATTAAGCAGCCTGGTTGCGTCGAGCAACATGTGAATGTCTATTTGTCTACTATTATGTGTCTTATGTTGTGTCTGATCAAAAGTTGCTCAGGCCCATTTCACATTACTGCGGAGCTGAAGCCGGAGTAATTTCGAATCTGCGAATATGAACTGGTAACACATGAACAGATAACTATGTTATGTATTAATGTTTCAAGCGCGTCATGATGGAGATGTTACCTTGCTCGTGTTTCTTTTGTGTTTAGTATTGAGGAAAATTTCCCTCCGATTTGAAACAGAGGGATTCCATGCTCATTTCAAGACGATGTGATCATCCTACTGAAAGACGTGGGTGAACACTTTCATTACTGAGTAGCGACAATTTTTGTTTGGTGCTCAAAAAGCAATGTTTTTTTTTTCGAAACTAGCAAGTTCCCGCAAATGCGAGGGAAATGATTTTCTTTCTTTGACAAAGGTTGAA
>JAHZNF010000024.1:0-12504 GCA_027744215.1 Troglopedetes dispersus | reverse complement strand
TATGACAAATGTGCCGGAGCAGCTCAGCCTTCTCACTCTCTTCAATAACTTCTCGCTGTAGGAAGCAACATGTTTTATAGCTGAAGCATATCTGGTAAATATATGTAGATACGAGTGCACGCAACATCCATATACCTACATCAATAAACTCTGTTATTTTTGTTCTTCTATGCTCGCTGCATCTAATCAGCGAGGTGATCAAGATATCCAGCTTTGTTCCAATAAAGTTTCCCACATCTAACATAAATTTATTTAAATTATATTGCCAGCGAATGATGAAATGGCTAATCAATTCATAAATGTTAAAACGCTAAAAAAATCAAATAGCATATAAACCTGTGCTCAGGTATATATATATCTGCTCATGTGAAGCAAAAGTATATTATTATTATTATGTTCTACGAAAGAAAGAGGCAAAAATAATGACTCAAACTTGCCTACGGAAAAAATTGATTTCCATAAAAATGTCTTCCATCAATACCAAAAAAACATATTTACAAGCAATAAAAACCGCATGGGACCGGAGTGAAACCACCGTAAGTACAACAACGAAATGTAGCAATAAGCATGCACATGGTACGAGCAAGGATTGAATCAATCGTTCAAGCAAAATATACATACTCCAAGTACTTCGTCATTGTTATTTCGACTGTCACTGGAAGAAAGTAGCTGAATTTGAGCATTTGATTTCTCCACCAGTGTTTAGCCGTTTACTTGGAAGTCAGCAGGATTATCCTAAACTGAAGCAATATTATGCCTAATGCCTATAAATACTTGGTTTCACACACAACTACAAGCTATATTATTTGTCCAGTGGAAAACTCTCAACTTCTCGTTTTCCACAGTAAATAACTGCCGAGTCTGTTTCTATTGCCGCCATAAATAGGAAAGTACACATGTCCAAAAAACGTAAGCATAATATGCTCTAATGGTACACATCAAGGCTCTTTTTCCCTCTGCAAGTGTTGCTTTGGTTTTTTTTTCTCTCTTCTCTGCTGCCTTTCGCTTCTGCTTGCTTTTGCGTTCTTTCTCTGTCATATTATGATTATGCTTGCAGATTACCAGAAAATCGTTATCGGATCAAACTATTGCTGAGGAATAATATCCCCATTTCTCTCCTTCCTGTCGACTCCGGACATTTGTAAATTACTGACGGAGAAAATATTAGTTCAGTTCAAATATGTACGTGTGTACGTTCACTCACCGCGTTTTCCTCTCTCTCTCTCCCTCTCTTTTCTGGCCAAAATGGTGCAGTCATCGTCAGTCATATAATAAGCATAAACCATGTTTCCATTTGTTATACTTTTTTTGTGAGGCAAGGCTTTTCCACATTTACAATGTGCATATCGGATATCGTATATCATATAAACTGCTGTTCAATACATACACATATAAATTTATAAATACATAGGTTAAGGTATGTAGAACAAATGACGATTTCATGTTTAACTTGTACCGGAGAAAAGAAAAATCTGAAATGCATGCATAATGTATAAACCTAGTAGTCCCTCACGGAACGCTAGTAACCTATCGAAAAGTAAGTAAGAGATTGCCGCTGTTGCTCCCTCGTTGTTCTCAGTCAGTTGAAGAAGACGATGACGATTGACGACACAACAACATGTGCATGCATGATATTTTTTTCCCGACGTAAAGTGCATTGTAAATGTCGTGTAGTTGGGGTATAGGTGCACGTCATAAAAAAGGAAATTGTTAATCGGTGCCAATATACATATTTATTGCAATTTTACTTTCATAGATGTATAGAAGCAGCTTTGCTTGAAAATTTGCAAATGCCGTTAAAATATGAATTACTGGTCGACGGTTTTCTCTCCGCTGTGTGTGTGTAATTACGTGTTTGTATGTGAGTAATATTTTAGTATTATATTACTTTTGTGCTTGTTATGCACACCCCTTCAACATATTTCATTTAGTAGTTATGGGCAGTATAAATATTACTCCGTTTTACATATTAATTTTCGTCGACCGCCTTTCCAACATGAATATATTGATGTAATGTAAGAAGAGAACGGATGAATAATAATGTAATCGAGTCAAATGCTAAAGTGGCGTTTGATGTCGGTTGAGTCCACGTTTGATGACATGACGACTGGAAAATACATGCAAATTTTCTCCCTGTATTAGCTTAATTACTCTTTGCAGTGCTACCTACGACTGCTATCAATACCAGAACAAGCTGTACGGTCATACAAGCTTTAGCTCTGCTTTTTCCTTCGAAAGTTTCACCGCTGTAGCTACATTTCCAAAAATTTCATACTGTTCAATTTTTGTTGCGGAAAACGTGTTCAAATTGTTTATGATGTCTCTATGCAGGCTGGTTTGGATTCAGAACTAGAAGGCACTGCGCCATCCGCAAATACGCATTAGATATAATCGTACACTTCTTTGTTTTGTCATTAGCCACCAGTGAACTTTCTTGGTAACTAAATATGCGTAAATTTATGGCTGTTACACTTAAAGTTTAATGGTTGATGGAAGAGAAAGAAGACTTCAATTAATTTTTATTAGTCTCCCATGCTTATGTTAGGCACATAGCAATTCACTAACAAGTTTTTAGAATATTGTATTTTGAGATGGTCTCCCAGATTACATAATTGATCCCGTCGATGCGGCCTGCCTGCATGCCTTTAATGAGGTTCAAGATACTTTTATGCACGATGGGACCAACGAAAAAAAGGAGAAATAACAACCAAGATGAAAAATCGAAAGAGAAAGGGTTAATTTGTGGAGTAAAAAGAAATATATTAGCCATCATGTATAAAAACAACTAATACTAGATTGTAACTTAATTAATTTCTTTCAAGCACTCCTTTTTTCAGTCCGGAATTTTAATCATTAGCATCCTACAATCCTAGCTTCCATCGGTTGCCCCCACTCACATTTAACTTAACCGAAGTACGAAATAACATCAGTGACTTTTCCATTACACACTTCATCTTCATCTTTTGTATCTGGCCTACGTATGGATCACCGATTCTGGTTACTCTCACTAACTACATGCATTACTTTGCCAATTCAAACATGCATATAAATTCAGCAGTTGCAATACAAGTGTTACAAAATATTTTGTAAAGGACACCCACACTTAAATATTATCAGTGTATTATATCAGAAGCGACAATAGAACCATAACATTGATATTATGATTATTATTTAGTAGTAGTAATTTGTGGGGTGCGTTGAGTTTTTGGAAAAGGAAGCAGTGCACTCTGCACACAGATGTTATCTCCGACAGACACATATTGTGAGGTTCCAAAAGCCCTTAATATCCCTGTATTAATCATATGTCACTTCACTTTACGAAAATGGAGTAGTAGCTATGAACGGGAAAATGGAAGTGAGAGCAGGAGTTATTTTTCCCTCCTTCACTTTTCATACCCCCACTACTCCTCGATCACTTTCAACTTTTCTCTTTTTCCCATGAATTTATTCTATTGTTTTTACACATTACTCTCCTTCAGACATGAAACAGTTACCGTGATAATCCTCGGATACATGGATAAAATGCGAGGGAACTGTGGCATGGGTGAGAGTTTCAATGTGTAAAATATTGACTATAAGCAATGATGATCCCTCTTCTGATCACGATGAGACCGACGACGACGACGCAGTCATCATCAGCATCATCATCAGCTCCAACAACGTGATCAGAATGATATGTCAGATGGGAACTCAGCTACTAACCGAACGTTCAAGAGAGGATGCTGTTGTTTTTATTTTTTTTTCTCGAAATGACATGTATTGACAGATATAATCATTACGATCTACATCAACTCATGTACACATGATATGGACTAGATAAGAGAGAACATATTTTTGTTCGTCGTAGGCTGAATGCGTGAGTGTGAGCTCTTCAGTGAAAATACATTGTGAATGTGAGTTTCCATTTTATTTATATCATCACAAGCCTATCTATTACAAAATAGGAATGTACGAAGGACATTCATTCATTATAAGAGTTTTTTTTGTTTATGTTGCTTATTGTTGTGGTAGTGTGGAGAAAGGAGAAACTACTTTGGCTGATATGGTGTGCCCCACTCTCTCTCATTCTTTCTCTCCCACTCTTGTTGCACTTTGGCATGTGATATATTGCAGGTAATTTCATAATATTTCCACTGATATTTTAAGCGTGGCCGTGTACCTTCCCAGGAAATGAAATCACGGAAGGGAAAGGAGAATGAGAGGAGTATCTATCAACGGAAGGAGAAAGTGAAGAAGATGAGCATTGTTTTTGTTGGAGGCTTGGATACAAAAAGTAGAGAGGAGAGTTTTGTACTTGCATTAGGCACCCCTGAGACGAAGACTTAATGTTCTTTTCTTGAGATTTCAGACACATTCAGTGGTAATAAATGTGCATTTCACATAACTGACAGTTCATAACCTACCACGATCTTGATTGTTGTTTGATACTTCAAACTCATGTCGGTCAAATACAACCACAATTTTTTTGTTTCGCTCGAAAGATTTTTTGAAATTCATTCAAACTTTATTGTACGTAAGCAGTGCAATAGACAAGCGAAGAGTTGTCAATGAAAGAATACACTCAATAATTTAATAAAAACTCAATGCAGTACTGGACCCGATTTCTCCCTTTTTTGCTCGCCTTTTCATGAACTCGGTCATTTTTTTCCATCGCTTGACTTTCGACCGTCCAACTTGTTCACGTTAACAACCATTCCTTCTTTTTTCTCCCTTCAAATCTGACACGAAAATATCAATTTGACGAAAACTTCCCACCATCCAATAGTTGAAAAAAAGTTCATCAAGATGTACACTCCGGAATTGTAAATCCGCAGTAAAATTCTCTGTAGGCATCCCGTTTCCAAGAGAGCCACAAAGGTAATAAAAACGTATCATGTTCGCTATAGATTTACCTAGTATTTCTCCTCAAACACACTTTCTCTTGAAAGTGTGGATGGACAAAAAGGAAAATAAAAGTCATGTATTATAGAAAATGCCCAAGAGAGGAGAAAAGAAAATCCACTATAGAGCTAGCTTCTTTTTTTTGACAAGCTTAGCACATTGCTAACAAAAAAAATACATCCTCGTCGAACAAATGAGCACGGTGCACAGTGTGAGAATGAGGTAGAAACGGGTGAGCAGGGAAGATTGAGTAAGTGAGGGAGTCTATAATTCCCTCCTGAGAGTTCATGTGATAGGCAGGTATTGACTGTACCTAATCAATAAATCAATATCTTGTCAATCATGATGGGATAAGAGGAGGAAGGCTTGCTTCAGCACAAAACTCCCGAGAGTTAATTTGTGTGATGAGAATTATGTTGTTGAGCAGTGCTGTGTGTAGAAAGACGGAAGGAAAAACATCCAACTTGCTGGGTAAAAAATACAGTGCCCACACAATGCACAGAGAAGCATCAGGTTATTCTGACTCATTTCTCTGGTAAGCTTCTCACTGTGTTCTCACCTCCTCTCCTTCCTTTTCCTTCTCAAGACTCTCTCTTTCCCTGCTGCATTCAAGTTATTGTTTCGTTTGCTGTTGATGGAAGAGTGATGACGGGAAGATTCTGTTGTGGAAATGTTTAGCCCAGATTCCTGGAAATCTAACCATCCCTGGCTTGGTGTGTTATTGCTTTATGCCTTTGGTTTTTTACGATTGCAGATACTTACATGGTTATGCGTGTGGTTTGACTTGTTTTGTGTCGGTGCTTCTGAAGAGCGCAAATTTTTTATGTGAGTTTGCTGTAATCATCACCACTATTTTTGGGTTACAATGGATGCAGATGATGGTAAATAAACCAATGAAAGGACCAGTTGAAAGAGTTTTTTAAAACCTGAAATCTTTCTACGAGTATCTCTCCAGGAGTTCCCAGAATTCCCACATGCGTAAACACAGTCACCTCATCTCTCTTGACGTTTCGTTTCAACCCATGCAATCAAAAAGTGAGACAAAAAGTTGCAGTTTTGTTTTTTTTTTATTTCTTTTAGGTAGCACATTCCTCTCTTCACATTGACGAATTATTTAATGGAAATATTTGGGATTTGTTGGTTTTTCCTATTACATATTTTATAGATTGACTTTCTTCGGCTTCGCATGTGAGTGATCGGGATGAAACGATTTTCCCTTGCTTCCTCTTCACCTTCATTTATTCCGCTTGTTCAGTGTTTGTTCAAGCAAGAGAAAGTGAAATCGGCAAAGGCACGGGAAAAAACCAGAAGGAGATTACTAGAGTTTTTGCAAAGTCTTGTGAGCGAGAAACTCATAACACATGGAATGTTCTCTCGAAGAGGATGACGGCATAATATTTTATTGTGTGAAGATACGTTCGCAAATCTATATACGAATGCTCCCAGACTTAAATTCATCGACGCATCCTTTTAATTCCTATGAACAGCTTGGAAAAGGGTAAAGAAGACACTCACCTGTTTCCAAGAAACACTCTTGTTTGCTTCATGAGTTCTTACGATCACTTCCTCTTTACATTCCCAGACGGTTAAAATGAAATAAGAAATCATTAATTTATCCTTTTCGGAAGATATTTGAGCCCTTCTTACCCTGGAGTCCTTTGGGAATATCAACAATTAAAGCGAAAGGATGTGAATGATTTTGTAAAACATAATTTTCTCAATTCCAATTTAATGTAAAAGTAAATTATTAAATTTCTTCAATTCAACCTGAGACTGTCAAAATTTAACTCTTATAGCATGATGATATTGTATGGTTGAAGCATTGGCAAAAACCTTTGTTAACTACCTCTACATCTTCTGATAATTTCCAACAGTGGATGTACTGTGGAGCGGCTTCCTTCAGATGTATTAAGTCATTAGTGATTTCATTTTTACGACGGCGAAAAGTTCAAACACAAATCTGTGAAGGAATATTGATCTGAAAGTGCGGTTTATGATTGGCTTCAGCGGTTTGTTTGAGAGTTGGCGGAGCAAGATGGATGAGTAGACATATTGGATATACAGAAATGTAGATTATCCAGTTATATAAAAGATCAATTTGAGAGTGATCCAAAGAAAAGTTCGGATATACATAATGCCAACTTGCCTTTTGTGTAACATTAGCCGTGCATTACGCTTTGACGACAATCTACTTCCTATAAATAAAATGAAAGGATTAAGTAAAATCATGCAAAGACAAACAAAAAATGCGAACTAGAGAGTTTTAGGATGCGCAATACAGGATTTTATTTGCATTACTAGAATTTTCCCTAGGAACTCAATAACGTGAATATTCAATCAATCGAAACACATGTGTGCAGAAACACAGCTCTATTGCTCTTCTTTTCGCTCTTACACTAACCTCCATATAAAATAAAGTTTTAATCTGTATAACAGCGCATTGCCTCGGCTTCACAGATCCGAAGAAGGCATTCCAATCCAAGGAATCCAGTTTGTCTACATTGGAGCTCCACAGAGTTTTTGATCGTCTTTGCGTATTTACATTTGGGAAATAAGCGTATTGATGAATTCAGAGAAAAGGGATAGATAGGAAGACGAAGATAGGTATAAAATCGATATTTGTAAAATGATGTGACTCGATTGTATATATTATGATGGAGTGGAAAGGGAAAGCATGCAAGCTGGAGTTTGATGTTATATATAGTAGTTGTCGTCCTCCCCGTTTCTTCTTTTCCGCATCCATCACATCGCAAGCTGAGTGAAGGCTACCAATATGATTGGCTGTATTAAATGTTGAATTCATGAAAATCAGTTAAACCGTGGTTCCTCTTCTCTTCTCACACTTTCTTTTCACTCCATCTTTCTCTCCCTTGGTGTGTCTGCATCCTTACAAGTTTTTTTTTGCCACTGTGCATTTCCATTTCTTGTCATGTTCCCATCGTCATCATCATCATCGCGATCATCTGAAATGTTAATTGCATTATGCATATACACGCACGCTGAGTGAATAGAAGGAAGGTATGCATTAGTCCGTGTCTGCATTTACGTAAACACAATCTCAGTGTTTCTTTGTGAGAAACCTGTCACATAGCATTCCTCCGAAAATGTATTGACGAGCATTCGCTTCGGAACTCCTGCCAGCACCAGAGCCTTTTTAAAAAAAGCTCCAGGAACAGCAAACGCAAGCAGCTAGAGCCGGAGTAGCAGTTTGTTGTGCGAGCATCTATTATTAGACGATAGGGTAAAACTTTCCCAACTGATTTTCAATCGATCATTCATTTCTTTGCTAATTACGAACGACTCACTCACAGTCACAGTCCTGCTTCTCTCCAAATATTATGTGTCTTCATTGGGAGAACGAGTCATGCACAAGACTGAGGGAGACGAAGGAAACGGGAAATGAAATGAATGGCATGCGCAGCATCTTCCTTCTCAATATTAGTCTTGCCATCAAACTATTTCAACAAGCCAAGAACAAAAAAAAACAAGTCAAAATAAGTGTCTTAATGATATTAGAATTTTAAAAGTCATCTAAGACATACATGCATGCTTGTGTATTTACACTAACGAACTCGTAATAAATCGTGGAAAACGTTTTGTACCAACGACTACACTTTAATTTATGGTATTGTCATTGACTCACAAAGTGGAAAACATAAGAACACATTTCACCAATACAGATAGGCAGTTATATGAGCTACAAGAATGTAGGGATTTTATAAGAGATCTTGGCCATCAATATTTTTAATAAGAAAACAAATTCAATACAAAATCACAATGTATTTGTACAATTTGGTTTGCTCAGGGCAGAGTCTTCAGACTCTGAGTTTCATGCATCATCTAGCTAGACCTTGTCAGAAGCGGCAAACATCCGCAACCCAACTACAGAAGAAACCGACGTACATTCATAGATAGAATTTTAGATTTGATGAACAAATCAGACAAAGTTTGGAAAGTCAGAAAAGTTTCTTCTTCTCATCGGAGAAGTCACTTCAGATAGTATTGATTGTGTATGTGCGTAATATGGCTTTCTTGCTTTTAAATAAAATACATAGGCTCTCTTGATTGGCGTATGTTGTGTGCTATTTTATATAGATTTTTTGTCATTCTTTCATCAACATTAAAACTTTATTTTTTTTCTGCAGACAAATACTAATGCTTTATATGCTTTGATTTGCGTTTTAATCTGCACACGAAGCTGCTGGAAAACGTGCGTGGGTATTATCAGAAGTAATGGAGTGCTTTCAGTTATTTCTCCTCTAAAACGGTTTCACCTAATTTGATATTTTTTTACGCACCCAGACTGAGCTGACACGTTTTCTTACGTATTTTTCGCAGAAAAAGTCGTTTATCTGCGTCAACCACAACTTTCATTCTAACCAAGTTGAAATCACCTTTTACGTGCAACGCCCTTTTCGTTTTCTGCCTGTATCCCAGCGATACATCGCTGCTCTCGAATCGCTGACACCACTTATCGATTGCTGAATGTTCAGGCAAAAAAATTCAAAAACGTTTTGGATTTTCTTAAAATTTATCCGTAGAAAAATTCTGTAGAGTGCAAGAAGTTTCCGTGTTTTCATCTACTTTTTACATTTTTCCAAGTTTCATAGATAATCCTCATTCTCGTTTAATTAAGCCAGCGATTTCTGCCGGGAATTATACCACCAGAGAGCCCTTGAAATTCTCTATCAGATGATGCAAGTATTTGTCTTATTCTTGGAATTTATTGCCGTGATATGCGTGGCTAAAGTCATTCCATTACTTCTGATAACGCCTACATATAATATGTTTCAATAGGACGGATGCTCAAAGCTTTGTGAACTAGTGACAGAGTAGTCAATTCTGTCTTGTTATTGTTCTGCGATAAGCCAGATATTACAATTTTCTTAGGAAATTTCGGAACTCGGAATTGTTGTATTGCATTTATTTAAATTTACTAATATTTGTAGCAACCAATAAAATAATTCATGGGCACTGAGTACAATGAACAATAGAGCACATGGGGAATGTTGTGAACCTATGAGGTTGATATGTCATAAAGTTCACTTATTACAAAAATCTTTCTGAAGTGAGGTTTTGCACATTTTACGGTATCAAACCAGGAGGCTTCATATCAAATATGCAAGACCTGGTTTAATTTCTACATCGTCCTGGGGTACACGATGTGTGGAATTTACCCATATTAGCCAACATACCAATATATAACCAATCCAAGGTTTACCCAGATTCCCAATACGCAGTTGCAGGTAAATGCCCATCTTTGATCCGCTTTTTAGCGAGAAATGGTTAGAAGAATTAGTTTTAATTTTTAGTATGTCTGACAAGCCGATTTTGAGAAGTTCTCTTCATGATGCAGCTATTGAGCTGTGGATAAAAAATGTAGCACATGAAACTGTCGTTTTGATCAGAACTGTAGATCAAAATACATCCTTAATTTGTATCCAGATGAGAAAGCATTAGATTGGACTTGAAAAGCACATAACTGTGTACACTCACAGTACTTGTTCTGGATTTATGAGTCTGAGTGTGAGTGAGCTCATGGTGAAAATTGACTGGCGACGATTACGTGAGAAACTGGTTTGGTAATGTTACTCCCATCTAAAGCTGGAATAGAGTTACCACGGTGATGTCTGCAGTCTGTCATTATTAAATTTGATGGATAATCATAATAGGAGTACAAAATGTGTTACCGTGAATCCACACTTTACGCAGTGCATGTGGTAACCTTTCTACGACTCGCGTAGATTGACGACGCACTTCCACTTCATTGGAATCATGCCACTTCTCAGTGTATTATTCTGACATATGGATGGATGGTTGGATGGCTGTGGAAGTAATAATATTGGAAAGTCTACCCTTTTAATCCTGTTTTTGTTTTGAGAGTGACTCAAAATCTATGAGCAACTTGGGCCTTCTCACTGCTCATCGCCCCCTTCATCTTTTTACACAAGCGAGAGAGAGAGAGAGACAGAAAGAGAAAAGCGACAACGTGCACATGGATACACACAGTGCACTGGTGTCTACCGACTATATGGTGTCCTTTTATCTCCACTCTGGCACCACTCCTGTTACGATACTAGCTCTACTCATGCAACATCCCTTTTCCCCTTCATCTCCAATTGTCACTCGTAATTATCATGTGGATCGATATATTGCTTCCATCTCCGATATCGCCAATAATAGAGGCCACACGAGCAAAAAACTATCAAACTATGTGTATAATTATTATTAATACAAAACTTAGTACTCTTCGGGGATGACTGTGCCCTTTTCCTGAGGAAAACTATGTTATTACTTTGACGTCACCATTGCTCGGACGTGTGTAGTCGATAGAGATAATGTCATAGGATGGGAATCACATTATAGAAAATGTTGTTTGATTTGATGGGCATTTTCATTTCATAACAATAAACAGCTTCAGCCTCGGCTTCCATCCGAATGCTCATGTAAATACGAACTAATTCGCAGCCTGGTGAAGGCATGCATGTCGTGTGCACCTATATCTTTCCAGTAACTTTTTGAACAGTTCGAACTACTGGAATATCGAAAATACATGCAGAAAAACTGAATGTATTTGTATTTTCATGTCGTTTTCTTCCTATCAATATCAATCCGTCTCCAGGCATGAGATTGACATTAATAACAATAACTGAATGAACAGCACAACAGCAGGACATAATTCTGGGTTCTCCTTCTCCTCCTTTCCACTATGCTGCGTTGTGTCTGTCGACGAATTTTTACTTTACCATTCTATGAGTTATTTACATGGTTGTGAAAGTATCCCAGGATTCAGCAGAACGGCTCTATTTTAGATTGCTAGCTAGCGTGGGTTGGATACCTCCATGTGAAAATAGATCATTTAATTCCCACCGTATGGAGAACATGGTAGTACATAGAAGTAATATGAAGTTCGAGATAAGTTATAGTGCAAATATCAATGATGCCCTTTTTAATTTCCCTCATACTTTTCCATTCATGCATTTTTCGCACATTGCTCTGCATCATATTTATTTTATGAATGTACTTTTTTCCTACGCGTTTTCGCATCTGGGCTTGGGTAAGAGAGAATGATGAACTAAATACGAAAGTATTTCTAACCTGCCGAGCTACATTTACTATTTAATTGACGCTTTAATTACTTGTTTCATTTACATTGAATTTTCTTGTCTCTGTTCTGATTTCAGATGAAATGTACATCTTGCCATTCAGCCTCAGCGTGAGTTTCGTCTGAAAATAGGAATGGTGAATACAATGATCCAATTCAGGTATGTTTGATTTTGGAGTTTGACGACTTCGCCCGCCTGTGATGAAATTTGAAAATTCTAAATTTGACAATTTACACCAAGCATAACTGTGCTTAAGCTTAATTTAACTTTGGCTTTAAGTTAGAATCGTAAAGTGCACTTTGTTGCACCTCTTAATTAAAAACAGCAGCTCCATCAATAGTACCGACATTGCCTGAAGTGAGCAAAAGATAACTGCAGCATAGCTATGTTAATGCTGCATTGCTCAGAAAGGAATGGGAGAAAAAGATCGATCGGGTATTATTATATTTGTGACAGGATTTATTCGTTGATATGTCATCTTACGCCCTTTGGATTTTTTTTCTTTTCTGATCAAATG
>JAHZNF010000023.1:0-37847 GCA_027744215.1 Troglopedetes dispersus | reverse complement strand
GCCTTCCTGTCACTTTATGCATTTGCATGCATTATAGGCTACAATTTGAAGTCTAATTGTGAGCTATATTGGTCGTATCCATAACCATTTCTCCAGATTGCTGTTTCACCATATTTTGCCAGGTTTTTCCACTTCATAGTCCTGCCCATTTTTCTAAAATGTTTATTTTCGCTGTTCACAAACTAAGAATCAATTTCCGTAAATTGGCCTTTACACTTTCTGAAAATGAGGCCATCCTAAGTCCTTTTCGCAATTAAACTCTCACCAAAATGAAGCTGATGATGAGACAACTGATTTCTCACAGTCTTGGTGGATGGATCCAGTGAAAATATATTGATGGAGTTCTGCGATAATTTTTAGTGAAAATTTTATTGCTCTTTCGGAAAATGTAATAAACAGGAGAAAGGAATCGAAGGGAAAAGTGGCAAACTACCACGATGGAGCTAACTCCATCCGATTTTTACGGCGTTGCAACGAGCGAATGCTAAAAACTATTAAGAACTACAATAAGCTTTTTTTGCTGGCTCAGTTTCACCTTATCTGAGAAAAAGTGGTGCAAAAAAACCCATGTTTGGAATGAAAGCAGTGGAGAATGTGAATTCAGAGCAGTATAATTTTGACCCATTACCGATATCCTTCACTTCCAAGTGCTATTTTACAGCACCACCTGCTTTTCTACAGCACACTCGAACCATTTCCAAGTTCGCATTGATGCAACTTCCTCCGGTTTTTTAATACCGCAATATTAGCATATATCACCATGAATAAGAAGATATAGAGTATAGGTAAGATAATACTATATTGCGTATTTTATATTGCCCGGAAACTCAGCGAAATGTCACAGAGTGAAAAGAAAAGATGCAGTGGGAATTTTTCCGACAGATAATAATTAACAGGAGCATGAGATCCATGAAGTTTTTCCCTTGGAAAGAAAGAGTTAACTATTTTAACGTCCTTCCCCTTTCATATTATTTAGTTAATGCGACGTAGTACCTCACAAAATTCCCCAGTTTTGTCCATCCGGCCGCACACTTGGCACATCTATGCTGACCTGATCTGCCTCCATATCACATATAGATATTAATTCAGTTAGTTGGAACTAGAAAGAATATTGGCCTCGATTACATTGGAAAGTGTATTATCAGACTTGCCACAAGTATATCATTCAACTTGCTCTGAGGGAAGCTACTAATAAGTTATGCTTGAGTACAGCCTTTCATGGATTTTGTTCGTAAAACCTTTTCGTGTCTCTTGTATGGAGTATCCAGTTACTATTAAATTTCCTCAGCATTACTTTGACATATATCTGATAACGATTGTAATAAAAAATACTGCTGCTCTCTTTCAAATTTTTTAGGCTCAAGGATCCCCAGGTTCCTTGTCCATTTGTTCACATTTTTAACAGTCTACTGAGTGTCATGTTATGCTCAACCATTTAATGTACATAGCTAATAGAACATGGTTTTCTTTTGCATGCATGTAACAAAGCGCCTAATTTCCCCTTACCTCCACATTTCTTTTACCCACACACACACCACATCCTCCATTTTTCCTCTCTCTCTCTCTCTCTTTCTCCTAGAAAATAGAAGAGTGCACGGTTGTTTCCTTTCCCTGGATTCTGCAAGCCCAAGTGTTGCTTGAGTGTTGCAGATGAACCTTGCACTAGAGCAAAAGCCCAACCAGAAAACGCAAGCTTTTCCCTCTTTTAACCGGCTAGTTCTCTTTTCTAAGAAATACCGTTATAGCTTAAGCTTACTACTGCACCAGCAATCAGGAAGAGCTGAAGAGGAAAACCAGGCGAGCAGGGATCACTTGGATGTACATATACTATTATGATTATATTGGTAGTAACATGTTAAAAAATTGTTTCCTCCCTTTCCACAATCTTTTCTCTTTCCTCCTTTTTTTTAAACTGTTACAAAAAATCGTATGCACACTCTGCATATTTTTGCACAATCTAGAAAAAAATGTATTTTTTTCTTTATAGTGCACATTTTCCTCCCCGAAACGAACCACTGAATCATCATCATCGTTTTTTTTTCTTCGTGGTAGGGTAGGAGTGGTAAAAGCAGCTCCATTACTACAAACATTGAATGAATAATCTGACTAGAGCAAAGTAAAAATAGGCTCAACTCCAACTTTCCATTAAACTTACCTAAATCATTGTGGTCTAGTTGTGGCTGCCAACAGAACCCAAATCTTTGGGGTTTGTCTTTTCTTTTTTTTACGGAGGCAGGCAGGCGGTTCTCCTACAATGCGTATGCTTCGTCTTGTTTTGTGCAGCTCCGTGAGCCATTATTACGACGATCACTACATCATTATCATCGTAGTCATCGTCCCTTTATGGAGCATGCCGGGATGCAAAAAATATAACGCATAATATTATTCCTTGGCATAAATGGGAAAAATGTATCAATTTCTTTAAAGTTCACACCACAATGTGCAAAACCTCTTAGTAGCCCACTTAATAACATATACTGCGCATGCAAATGCGACACAATTCTTTTACAGAAAAATGGCAACGAAATTTCCACCATTTCTTGAGCTTCCTGCTGGAAGCTTTCGAAGAGGAGCACTTATAATTAAAGGGATGTTCCACCCTTTCTCCTAATCATGGATGCGGAGTCACGTCAGAAACATTTTCAAATTTATGCCGACGTGTGGAAATCTGTAATTTTTACGGCACATCTGATCACCAGCAGATCTTAGTTGAAAATTACTGATACAAAACTACCAATAAATTTTTAGCCACAGACTCAAGTTGTCATCTGTAAGGAACAGGGAAAATAGGGGCAATGAGGATTTTAATGGGGAGTCTTTGTAATAAGGCTTCATGCTGCTGCGACATGTTATAAATAAATTGTGATGTATGTATAATCTTACCTTCAAAGGGGATGATGCATTATAGCGACGAAAAAGTTTAACATGATTTGCCTCCTTGTCTCCTTGGAAAATTTTTTTTTCTATGTCTCCCCAATTCACTTTATTTCTCAGCTCAGTTCGGATAATAAGGTTGTTAAAAATCCGCAATCAAGGAACGCATGACGCGGTATAGACATAAATAAACCTATATCCTTGTTAGAATTTTTATCATGTCCTATCGTGTTTTTTTTCTTCTTCAAAATATAAAAGAGAAGAATATATGGTTTCTCAGCAAAAAAAATTATATTGACGTTAAAATATTTTCATATTTGTAAAGAAAAACACACTCATGTCAGTATCCGAATGTAGAGACTAGGAAATTTTGTTATAGCATTTTTGCTGCTTTTAACGATCCACTTTCTCCAAACAAGGTATGTGCTCTTTGTAACGCTCCACCTAGTTAGAAAATTTTGTTGAAGAAGAAAATATGGAGATGGAAGGAATGTGTTTACAATCGCGGGAGAGCTACTAGCAAATATAAAAAAATTGTATGCAGGATAATAATGATATTCCCGTTGTATTCAGCTGTGTTTGTGTGTGATCATCTTCTCTTGCGAAATTGCGTCGCTGTAAGTAAGTGTTACAATCAAGAATGGCATGCTTTTTTGTACCGTTTTTTTACAACAAAGGTCCAACATTCATCCCCTTTCAGCTCCTTTTTCACATTATGTAATATGAGATGATTGTGCTTGTGTAATAAATCAATGCTACCTTATCGAACGATGCTTCGTTTCGTTGTCAGGCGCTTAAAAAGACACCACTCTTTCTTTTTTTTTCTCTCTCTCTCTCTCTCTCTCTCTCTTTCTCTCTTCGTATTTTTTCTTGTGTACATCTCGTGTGTTCATGGATATAAAATAAGCGTGTGTTGTTTCCTCCTCCTTCGTTGATGTATTAATAAAGCCCTTACCCCATTTCTATACTGTCTTTGTATCATCATCATGAAACATCGTGAGATTGAGGAAAACCGCATGCCATGTTACATCCTCGTGACTCTCCTGAGCCTTCAGACACAGAGCTTGAGGAAAAGGCTTTGTAAAAAATCCTCTGTGTGCATATGCACGTTATATTTATATCTTTTGATATGTTGCACAGAGAGAGAGAGAGATCTTAAAGTATGAAAAAAACTGTTTTTCCTCAGCCTGCTTTCAGTCTGAATATGAAAAACGATTCAACATTCCGACAAACTGCCGGCGGAATGTTGGATTGGAATGAACAAAAAGATGATATTGCTCCGTCGATGATGATGACGACGAGGTTGATGATGATGGTGATGATGATACGATCTGCTATTCTCCTGCCTGCTGAATATGCACCACCAAAACGAAGACGAAAAAAAAAACTACCACCATGAAAAAAACAACGTTACTTCTAAAAAACGATATTTTGGATGGGGTGATGATGATACTTCCAACTGACTTTCTCATCCGTCTATTCACTCATACAAGCGCCTCTCTCTCTCTCTTTTTGTACTTTGCTGCCCCGGAAATTTTTTAGTCTTTTGGTGAATTCGTTATGTGAGAGGAGCTCCGACAATCTTCATTGTCCTGTGTGTTGTTAAGGCTGGGTTTTAGAATGGGAAAGTTGCGTCATCATGGCAATTGAGCAGAACAGTTTCTTACATTATTATTGCACTTGAGAATGTGTGTGTGAGAGAGTTCCATCTCTCTCTTCTTTTTCTTCTTCTTGCTCCGCCGTCTCGTCCTCTCCTTATTGTTCATTCTTTTAACAGTTAAAATAAAGCATATATATGTTTAGCCCTAATCAGGAAAAAGAGTGTTCAACGAAAAGCATATATATTTCCCGTTTGCTTGATCACTGTAATGGTCAGTCGTATTTCATCTTAAATGCGATTTTCGTTCATGTACTTCATAAAAATTTAAATTTTACTGTCGCGGGATTCGCTGGAAGTCAGAGCACTTCTTTTGTAGGACGCGGGTGCCCAGTCAGTATCTTTTGAAAAAGTAATGAACATTATTCCCACCAACATTACCGTCCTATCACGAGCAAGCATTAAATGAAAGAAAGGAAGAAGGGAAAAAAAGAATAAAGACCAATGTGAACGCAAAGAATAAAAATATAGGAAATCCTTTTGGTTGAAAGTGGCACTACGTGAGTATAATATGTACGTACGCGGGAAAATGCACGAGATGAAAAATGGTCGTGTTGCATTAGAATATATACTTTCGTTTGGGTAGTGCGAGTAAAAAAAGAGAAGAAGTCGTGGAAGGACAAACATAAGTAAGCGCACTATTACATTCTAGAAACTCAATTCATTCCCTCAGGCTTTCACTCACTTTCCAGATCATCATATTAGACGTTCTCTCTGTAAATGAGCATGATGTATAAATAGTGTAAATAAACTCAACTGTTAAAGTGTCTATCGGTGTTGTTGCTTTTTTCTTGTGACGTGCTTGGAAAAGGTAACCCTTCTATTTAATTTACGTTTCTGCTCAAAACATGATTTGACTACCGCAAGATATCTCGTTATATAATCTTACTCGGGTTTCAGTTTCCGCTACATTTTTCCTATGCAACAAAAATCGTTACATTATATAATTCACCCAAAAAAATAACTTCGTATATTGCGTATTACTGCTATCACGAGTTTGTACCTTTGTTGTTTTTACAGGTGTGTATAGACTATTTAAAAGAAAAGTTTATTGTTGTGTACCAAATGTTCTTTCCCGCAGGTGTAATATTAATTAATGTGTACAAATTACAGTTTTCGTATTACTACTCATAACTAACAATCCTCCTTATATCTCGTACTATAGCGTCATGTGTGCAAATATTAACAGCCATTTAGTCACTAATAGAGTGTGCAGTGCTGCAAGCAATATCAATGTAAATAATGTAAGTTACTCAAAATAATCTTAATTATATGTTCTCTCTTGAAAAAAACTTTTATCATTTCTCGTCTCCGCCATCTTTGCTGCCATCAGAGCGAAACAAATTCTCTTCTGTGTAAGTTTTTAGGCATAATATTTTGGTGGCCCTCGGCACAATACTCAAATTTCAAATCAAACTGATAAGACATGACTACGCGGAATCATTTCTATATTTTTCTTTAAATCAAGAAGTCCAGGGAAAAAAGTTGAGATGGGAATTGGAAAGAAATATATGGCCAAGGTACATGGCCCATTATTATGGTGATTTTTGAGTGATAACAAACAACCGTTGCTCCCATTCTCTCTACCTTCATTTTGTTTGCGAGAGCACAAGATAATAAATTGCGGAAAACATGGTTTGTCTGGAAGGGGGGAAAAGTTAAAAAATCAAAATAATAACCGTCCCACATTTTTCACTAAAGTCCGCCAGGAATCAAGAGCAGCTTCCGACCTGCATTCTTGGTTTCAACAAAAAAGGGGAAATTGAAATGGTTGCATCACGTAAGGAAAATTCATCACTTCCCATAAACACATCTAAGCCTCGCTTTTTTTGTTCCCAGTGTTAAAAAGGAGTAACGTGATGAAACTTCCAATTTCAAAACCATGATATATTAATATCACCGTATTTGTGTATGCATGAGTATCCTCCACTCATATTTATTTTGTGAAGAATAAAAAAACACGGGAAACAAGTATTGCGACATAGACAATGCTGATTGTTATGACATGAATTATAAATGTATCAGATTTACTGTTTATCGCCAAACATTCAAAAAGCCATAGAACAGCCCATAATCACCGGGTGCCACCAGCCGTTCCATGTGCAGCCAATTTTACCCGACCAACAAAAATATTATCTTTATTTTTCTCTCCACTTGCTCTCTTCTCAGGGTCTTCTTTTATTATTATTCACTCTGGCACATTTTTCCTGTCGATAATATCCACACAAATTATTGTTATGGAAATGTTATAGTGAAATTTTTCAACTGTACAACAAAAGGATAAGGTATGTCTTTGCTTGCGGGTAATATTACGCATACCCGGAGTATTTTTTTAAATGTGGACCAGTTCCAAATAGAAGAAAGATTTGCATACATGATCCCTTCCGGGATTCAAACGATCCCTTTATTTTTTATGGATTCCAATATATTCACACACAGTATGTTCAATGTCCCAGGTCCTAATTGACTGGCAGAAAAAAAATTATTTAGGAAACGACCTCCACGTTCACAAGAAAGAGCTTGAGCAGACTAACTACATATATATTAACGTGGTTGAAAAGCTGAGAAGGCACCTCGTGAAAGGTTTCATTAGCACTTTCCATTCATTTTCTGTTATTCACTAAGCAGCATAATGACTGAACAACAACTATTGTTTCTTTTCATGTCAAAATGGAGGTACTCACGTTGGTGCAATTTCACCACGAGAGCATATAATCAACGAGAAATGTGAAAGGGTCCAAAGGTCTGACAAAAGTAGGTTATATGACACAAACTTTCAATACCAATAACCTGTTTTTAGAGTAACGACGGATCGCTCTGCTTCAACTACTTTTTACTTACTACTATTGTAATTATTTTGAAATAAAAAACGTTACTTCGTTGAGATGAGTAATCTATACAGACTCATGCTCAACTATGCCACTGAGAAGTCCCTACCATGAAGCAAAAAATACTTCCCAAACGAATGGTAGACATCACAAGTGGTGCCTCCTTCAGCTTAACAAATTGTAAGTCTCGGGGAAGGGCCTTAGGTGAACAGGGACAGACAACACAGTGTCACCACCGTCACGTTTTCCACTCTCTCCACCAACAATTACCTATAATATCCCCGTGCGTTTTACTTCCTCACTTGCATTACCACTCAAGAAGTAATACTTTGAAAAAAAAAACGAACTCTGGTGAAAGCAGGAGCCAAAGCATAAAGCATCGCTTACAACTCCCTACAACAAATATGTTCGGAGAAAGGGAGCTCCCCTTTATTTCACTCTTTTCCTCCCATTCCTCCTTCTTTTTTACTACCATTTGCTTCCCTCCATCTCTATTCATTTCCCCGTACGGCCATCATCATCATAGAAAGCACAGGAGAAAGAAGGTGAAATAGAAAGGTTTAGAAAAGGTCCAGGGCCGCATCCTCTGTTTACTGCAAACCTCACCTCGCACACTTTTTTTGAATCATCCAAAAAAATAAACAAGATTCAGCGAGTGCAGCAGATATATTGCGTAATGTTTTTGTTTAAAGAAATACATACTACGTACTTTCTCTTTCTTTGTGTTGTAATATTTTTGGCCTCTTCTTTTTTTTAGAATGTTTATGTTTTTAGAAAACATAATATGCCAGAAATATACACACACGGTCTGGTATTAGCATTTGCCACAATTTCTCTCGTTCCGTGCTACAATTTTTTTCGTCTAAGTACACAAGCTCAGAATCATATGAGGATAGTGTGTGATGTGTGAGTGAGGATTACATTCCATTGAAATGTTGTATGAAATGATCTCTCCCGCTTCTGAGCGAATCTCTTGTTCTTAAGGGATATTACCGTAATATTTGTAATTTAATAGTAAAAAAATATTGAAGTATGTTTCGTGCCAGCCCCCTCCCAGACATATCCTTGCAACAACCTCGAGCATTTTCTGTGTTTTTGCTCCTTCTAATGCTCGCGCGGCGGGTAGGCCACACAACCACTAAATAAAATGTATGGAAATGGAACACCTTTGTGTCCTCTTTTGCCTTGTCTCGAGCGAGGATGAAACTTCTTCATTCCGTATTCAAGAGGCACCACACAAACACACATGTATGTAAAACGTATCTACTGAGGTGTACATCAAAACACGTCGCCACTCAATTAAAGTGCTCGCGGTAATGGAACAAAATAAAAATCGTTTTTAGTCTCACTCTCACTATTTTTCTCAACTGGTGCACGTACGAGCTAAGAAGAGGAAAAAACTAGAAATAGTACAGATTTGTCAGACTTACATTATCGGTGGAAATTTGTTGAGGGTGCTGACAGGCTTCCTTTGCTTGGGGAGCTTATTGCTACCTAGAATTTTCAGTTTTGACCATATAAAGCAGACTCATGTTTCAAAGTTTCAATTTAATTCAAAGACACATCACTTCAATTCAAATTTTGAGGGGGTTCCTTTCGAGTTCTGGAGGTGGAGCATTGAGAATCCAAATTCTGATGCAAGTGGAAAGCTACACTCAGCGAAAGTGAACAATTTACATTATGAATGAGACTGACAGTTGGAAAATTGTTAAAAGCTAATGTAGCAAATTGTACAAACAGAAATAATTTTTAGTATAGTATGATGGACGAGTATGACACTGTGTATTTTTGCAGGAAGAATTGTGTGTAAGCAAGAGGGGCAGAATAAGACCTCTCTAAAATAGGAAATTTGTATTTCATGTAAGCTTTAATGAATTTAAATTCAGTAAAATATTAAAATTACTTGATTTAAAAAGTATAGGATCGTCTTTGGAAATAACGAATTTATTACTGAAAAGGAGCTTGAAAATTCCTTGAAGTCAAGGAGATTTTGCGCAGACGGAGAACAACAAACACAGGATCAGAGGGAATTCATAAATATATACCATCGAACAAAATTCGATACTAAAGAATCACAAAACTCAGTCCAGTTAACGAACCTGTGCTCATCATACTACCAAGAGCTGTAGTATTTCTCCTACAATGATAATGCAAAGTAGGGACAAGAAGTGGAACTCTTGTTGCAAATGAGAGCTATTAACAAAGCCATATCTCTCTGAAAAAGGATTCTCACATACTTTTCATCGGGTCATTGTGTTGTTTTTTTCTTGTTTCTCCAAAAATAATGTGTAATAATAATGACATTACATTTCCAGGCGACTGTTGTTAATTATTATAACTCCAATATTTATAGCCGACTGCTTCCAACAAATTTCCACTATTTTATATTCAAAATTACTGGCACTCCAGAAAACTCGAGAAAAACTTTAGCTCGACTGCTCCTTGTTGTTACACTTGACTCTTTCTCACATGAGAACATTTCCAAGTCGTTGCGTTGTAACCCCAACACTTAAAGTTGTACACTAAATGCTACTAATTACAGCCGAGCATGCTCAGCGAGCATTATTATTTCAAACTTTGTTTCTTGCGAGAAAACTCCTTAAAAAAGTGTTGTGTTGCGAAAACTCGGTCAGCCATGTACCGCTAGAAAGAGAACTCCTACGTATGTGGAAGCTGCTTGTGTGGAAAGTGGAGGAAGCAAAGGAAGCTCATAAATGAGAAGCTATTTGAAGTTGTGTAAAGTCATTCCTAGATTCAAATTAATATGCGCGTCCCCTTTCTCAACTTAATGACAACGACAATAGTGGTAATGATTGGGATGACTTTCCTCTCCACTCTGGCTACACAATCCGTCTGTTCGAAAACTTTTTATTAAGTGTATTGTGTGCATATTTATTTTGCACTTTTGTGTTCACAAAAGGAGGCCACTTCCCGGTTCAAAATGCGATTACACGAGCCCTGGAAGAACAAAGGGGAAAGTCGTAATGGCTTTGTTTTTCAACTTGATGCTCAAAAGAAAACGCTCGTACAATCAATCAGAGTGTTTGTCTCTCTTCTATGCATACTTTAATGAGCATCAACATGCAAGAAACAGGAAAATAAAAAATGAATAATTGGAATTTCCCCTCGTCTCTTTTTCGTGGAGGAAAGTGAGGAGAGGAATTTGGAAAAGCTGTGCTCAAATAACTTTTTTCCTCCACGAGTTTTAAAAAGAGCAATATAAAAACAGATATATGTATATTAACGTCGGGTGGAAAAGTGGCACGAAATCACTTTACTTCTTTATGTCCTTTTTTGTGTACTACCGGTAGTTAAAAAATTTTCCTTCCACGGTCGCTGCTGATTAACGACTACAAGACATCGTACTTATCTACCGTGAGTTCCTTCTCGTGTAAGGAACTATTAAAGTTTCCCTCTCCCACTCACACACACACACACACACAAGCACCCAAAAAATCATTTCCATTCGTTAATAATAAAAGTGGGTGACGTTTTTTACTAGCCAGCTTTTATATTCGTACAGGAACATGTGGGGTGGATTAAAGTAATAAAATTTAACAGCTTATCATTATCTTCCATTAGAATCTAGTCGGCGATGTATGACTATGGACCCGTGTTTGCTACGAAAAGGTGCACTACAACAATACAGGAGAATTTGGTCCACTTTATGTTTTTCACAGTTCGCATGTACTATGTACCTATCTTGTATCCTCCGGGAAAGAAGAAGAGAGAAAAAAACGAAGTACATTTATGGAATTGGCACCTTGGCGGCTGCTGTACTAATAGTTATTGTCCTTTTGGCGTCATCACGGGCTCCTGCTAGGACCATACATGCATACCCTCTCGGTGGCCACGTCGTTAACACAAAACTCTTGTATTCTCACAGTCGTGGTCACAGAGTTGCGTTTCTTTTGTCTTTACCAGGAAAAAAAATGGCTTGCTGCGGTATAAAACAATGAGAAGAGAGCAAGGAAGAAAGCAGAGTTGTGTTTCTCTTCAAATTCCCACATTTTGTTCAATTTTATTCATATAATGGTCCACCACACAATCTCGATAGAGTTCATGAGAAAATATACACGATATTATTATTTCTTTCCTTGAGAATATTTTTTTAAAAGAAAATGTAATTCGCAAAGTTACATAAGTTTACCATTTTCCTTTTGAATAGGTTGCCTACTAAAAATCTAAGAATTCTTTTTAAATAGTCGGCTCGTCCTAATATTGTATACACTATGTTCCCATATTTTACCGTTCTTTAACAATGGAACAACAGTGTGTTAGTGACACAACATGGCTTTCTCATTCTAGCGCAAAAAAATTATATACGAGGACATGCACTGCACAACTACATTAATGTGTATGGTGAATCTGGAGATAATAATAACATTGAAAAAAAATGACAACAAGACAGAAACCCATGGCAGTATTAACAAACCATTGCGCAAATATAAATGGGTACAAAACTACCATACAAATGCACAATGGATTGCACGGTTGAGTGAGGAAAAGTTTACTATTATATTTTATTTTTAGTCACAAAGGAAATCGTCTCTATAAATATATCCGAGCGGTTTTTTTTCTGCACAAAAAAGAGAAAAAAAAGAATGGTCGTATAGATGTTCAGACAAAGCAAAACGTGTATATATGTCATAACAATATTCTAATGCAGAGTTGTGTGCCGGCACTTGTGCATTATTTCTAACGCAATGCAAGACACGAAAGAAAGCGATGATAGTTCTATGATAATAAAAAAGACAATATAAAAATCTATAATATATATCCATATATTTAAATAATAATATAATATAAATCCTAAACTACTAGGTTTGCCTTGAGTATTGTATCGGTGTGTTTTTTGGTGGCTTTTTTTGGCTATATTGCTACATAATGCTTGAAAACTGTACGAACTCGAATGTGGGGCGAAGACGTTACCGTTTTTGGCAGCTAGCCCTGGCCGACGCACCACAGCTACAACTTCTTCCACAGCTGCGAATGTCGTTGTAACCGCGAGTGGCCCTTCTGGAGCAGCGACAACTTCCTTTGCCGTCGCGTCCACATCACTGGCCGAGGCCGCCCCTCCCCCGTCAACCTCGTCGTCTGCTCTACCGACAACATCTGCAGGAGCTTCTGCCGACCGAGTAGTCTACGTGTATAGTGACAAGATTGAGGTGCGATCCCACCAGGTAAAATCTCCCTCTCCAACAAAAAAACCAACACAAAAAAACATAAACAAAAAAGACAGACAGAAAAAAAACGAGACAAAAAACTACTTTCCGAACTCTACATAAACTATACAAGAATACCAGAAGAAAAAAATCCAACAAAAAATATGACAATACAATGGGGAAAAGAAAAGCAAAAAAATCCTCACATTTATCACCACTTTATCGTGTCATCAATGTCCACTCACTCAAAGTCGCACAGAACAAGCACATCACTACTCAGCAAACACACACAGAACCACACCCTGTTTTTTTTTCTCCGCCGAGACATAAAATAATGCTTATCATCATTACTACATCAATACAAAAGGAGAGAAGACTTACATGCAACACGTTACCAAAAACAAACAAAACTCTTTTTCCAATTTTCAACATGATCATTATTACCATCAGTATAACACGCTACATATCTTTCTATACCTATTAACAATGTAAATTACTTCACTCACTTTCCAATAAAACTGCCATTAGAACGCTTCGAAAGCCTCATTGTTGACATCCAATCACCAACATTAATTTTTTTATCCCCTGATTAATTACATTTCTCAGTCAAACCTGCACACTCACACTGGTAGCAACTGCGATCCAAAAAATAAGAATATCGAGACATATCTAATCCCAGAACCAGAAACTTGCATTCTCCCCTTTTGAACTGCATTTAACAAGCCACCTCCATCTACCTTTTGTTATAACCAAGAAATACAAAAGAAACCTTCCAAATACGTGACATTCTTGAGAAATTATCCTTGACTCCTCCCACAGAACATGTAATTTTACTCCCGCAAAACTACAATCCAATCAAGTGATGAACTTAATGCGTTTTCTTAGAAACTCAATGCTTAGATTTGACTCCACCATAACCAAAGATTATTTAGAGGCACAGCACCATAGTCAAAACTCTCACCCTTCGCAAAAAAATCGTTATGCAGACATTAGTTGAAAAAGAACTCACAAAGTATACTGTAACATTTAATTGCAAAGTTATCAACTTATCATAGAACCATAAATCACCAGCATTGCCGTGAGTTACTAGAGCATAGTAAAATAAAAAAAAATAACACTGGAATGGAAAACACACCGGTCCGGTGTGGGGTGGGCACTTAGAATCCATCGAGTAGGGAATCACAACAGGAAGAAAAGTTATAAATTTCAATAGTCTAACCGCAACTTTCACCGTAAATGTTGAGCAGTATTTAGTCCACCTTAGTCACTTAAAAACTAGACGAGAAAGGAAGTTGGCTTGATGAACTCAGCTAGTGTTAGTTCAACGAATCAACGTAAATGAAAGTTTTGGGAAATCTTAGATTTCAAATGTAAGATAAGCCTGTAATTTGAATTTTTCTAATATGACTGCATCTAGTGCACGTGTAGTGCACAGTACTTTCTCCTTTGGTTTGAGTACGGTTTCCTTGCCCCTCTCGAATGCCAAAAACAAGTAGGTATTTTTGCTTGTTTGTAAAAAGTTTTTAGAAGCAGTGTTGAATGAATTTTTTCCCGTGTGATGTGAACCTCAAATTTCTTCAATACTTCTACTTTGTCCTCAATTTTCGTTTTAATTTATGTTACCCATTTTTAGTGTACCTTTTAGATCCACATTTTTATTTTACAAAAATCTTTCATTTCATTATTTCCATAAACTTGCTTTCTTCTCTCAGGTTGAACTTTTTGATATTACTAGTTTTATGTAGGAATGGCAATGCGGAATGGAAAAGTAGTTTGAATTACAGATTAATAATCTGTTGGCATGAAGGCAACAAGCATTTGAGTATCTTTGAGAGCTAATTAAAGTTTGGGAAACAAGTCACCAGTCAGCATTTTCTTTGCCTGAAAACAAAGTAAAGTTGAAAATCGCACTCCCCGTAATAAAGGATGCAGAGAATTGTAGTGTACCAAAAGTTGGAGTTTGAAATGATTACTCACATCCTAGATGAGCATAAAACACAACTTGTTTAGCCACAAAATTATTTATGTCTTTCACAATGAAAGTAACGTAGATATTGAAGTAACAAGAAATGAAAACTAGAATTTCCCCTGTCGTCGTACCCCTTTTCCACCCTTTTCATCACTCAAAATATACTTGTTTTTTCACACCATCTTTACAACCCTTTTCAAAAAACACTCTGTAAACTATATATCAACCTTGTTACCATTTTCTAGTGCCACATTGAGACCTGTACCGAATGATCAATCTTGTAAAAGAATATCGCATGGTGGTAATGATGATAAAATGTTGACAGCGACGACAACCGCTGTTAAGTGGAGTTTTTTTTTCGGTGGGACAAACTGACCACCGCCGTCGTATTCGCTGTTTCTTAAAATCCTCACTCCATCATTAAACGAAACTTGTGTAGATACAAGCAACTTGATATGTATATAAAAAAAAGTTTGTATGTATGTTTTATATTTACAATGATGATGATGATAATGTATGTGATGTACCGTACGAATTTGTGCTCGTTTATGATCAAAACTGTACCAACAAAACGAACTGGTATGATAACTGTAATTGTATGCGAGAAACTTTGCTCTGCTTCAGCATTTTTCAGCTCCCGGGTTCGGCTCCCATGCTTGATGTAGTTTTTTTTCTAAAATTCATTATAAACAATTGAATGGCTTTCACAACGCTATTTTCAACCGCTTTTTAAAAAAATCTAAAATGTACTTACACAATTCACTCATTTTACTCCATTCACTCACTACACACACAGTTACACGTCAAGTACGATATGTAAAAAAAAGTACTGGAACAGTAGAAGCACATTATGGTCGTCGTAATAATCGTGACAATAGACACTGATTTTTTATGCTGTTAATATTTTTAAGTAGTTGTTGTACTTAACAGAAACATTTGATGTGCCTAGTGCATTACTTTTGTATTTCCTGGTTACTTGTCACAACAATATTATTGTTCACATTGCGAGAGCGATGTGAACGTGGCAGTGTAAACATTTAAAACCTGAAATTACATAATTCATAACACCATTTTCCTTCAAACACAACACAAAAAAATGCGAAGCATTTCACTTTGGAGTTTCTTTTTTGTACTTCAGTGCACATTTCCCATCACTCTGTGTTTACATTCCTGAGACACAGGAAAGTATCCTTCCGTAAGCGAAGTAAAATAATTTTAAAAAAAATACAACAAAAAGTATAACAAGAGGATAATACGCAGTGTGGACGGTACTGTGTAATTAGAAAATTTCTACTATTATACAACACATGTGAGATTTGTGTTTTACCTGTGGTGACAGTAGCGTACACAACAGTAGTGCTGAAAATTAATGCAGCAAGTGAGCCAAAATTATCTATTTGATTACAACTATTTTTTACAATACAATTAATTTTATGTACATCGTTTATACTTAATTCTGTGTATTGATAATACTTAATACTATGTACACTGTAATTAGATATGATACTATTACAGATGAATATATTTACTAGTACATTTTGAAGTTTTATGTGTTTATCTCAATGTTGTTTTTTTTTCGCGCTTTTTCACATTACAGTGAGCTAATTTTATACTATATTTTGACATGTTCCATGAGACGGAATATTTTGAATCCTCAAAAGCATTTGTTTAAAAAAAATGCACGCTGAGGTAATTAAGTCACAGCTTTGACAGTTTTGAAGCTCATACATTTTTTGCGTTTCTTCCACTTCACATACAAGCTGCTGTTTTTTTTTCTTTTTAGAACTTCACGGGAAATGCAAATTTTGAGTGACACTCGAAGCCAGACAAGCTTCACAACTTCAACAGACATTCTTTGCAATGACATATTTTTGGGAAGTAACTTACAACGACAAAAAAAATATTTTTTTTTACCAAAATCTACTTGACAAGCGATAATCCCACAATACCATATTCTGACATATTGTGCTACTGCGAAACTTTGTACGAAAATTTACAATTGCACTGCACGTACAAGCCGTATGTGATATGGCACTGACAAAAATATTGTGAAGTAATATTCTTTTTTCGTGACTTTGTCAAAAAAGACAAATAATTTTTTTCAAGAATTAGAATCAATCATAATTTATAGATCCGTTTTAAAAAATGTTCCCTTTCCAAGTGTGTTAGAGATTTATGAACTTTTCCATGAAAACCTTAACTTTATGGAATATCTAAGTAGGTAGAATCTATAAGTGATTTTTTCTGAAATTATAATTAAATTGAAATGGCTTTTTCCAGGGGCATGATTTATTTTTAACAACCATGTTCAACCATCATCACTACAATCTGCATAATCGAATGTATTACAACACCCTCACAATATTTTCTACAATCTTAAGTTTTCAGTTTCCTTGATGGACACCGCGAGGAGGTGGTTAAAACACGATATAAAAAAACAAGATAAAAAGTTTTGCCTTGGGAAGGAATAGCAGCGTACATTGTGTTTTTTCTCAACTAGGTTACAATATTATAATAGAAGGACTTTATACTTTCTAATGCATAATTCATTGAATAGGCCTAAATGAATATAGAATGCATTATGAAGAGGAGACCCTTTGTTTTTTGTGTGTTTAGAAAACCACAGCTATGTTGTTCGTCTCCCACCCCAAAATTTACTTTTGCGTCTGCACCAATATTTTATGTTGGAGATAAAACCAGCGAGAGAAAAGAGAAAGATACTAAGCAGCGGTATCCTCTCTTCTTTCGCAAAGAGAAAGTTAATAAAAAAACCGAGTAGCTTGTATATGTCGTTGCTATGTTGCTTTGTAGTGTTTCATGTATCGGGTCCCTCTGGTCTTTTGTGGAGCTAGAAAGAGTTTATTTGATTACGCAGGCTGTACCTGTGTACCGCGGTGATGTTTTACATTAATTTGTGTGTGGAATCTTTGCATAAGTACTGTAAAAACACTCCTGGTGTGATGCAATGATCTTGTGGATGATGAAGACTGCACATTCGTTATCTCTTTTGTGGAGCCTCCTTTACCCTCACTTCTATGCTGCTTTTGCTTGTTGGAGTGGGTTGAATTTGCTTGTTTTGGTAGAATTTAGATGCATTATTTTTTACCATGTTAAAACTTTCCATTTAATAATCTTCTTCTTCTTCGTAATTGTAAATGATGTCGTGTCCTATAATTCCAATGCTTCGAAGGTGAGTCATTGGTCCAGTTTTTTTTTTTCAGAAAAATCCATGAAGGAATATTTGTCACCAAACAACTCAATAATCAATATCCGAATTTACAGTGGTATGTGTACGTATGTATGTATGTAATATGCCCACGCTGATGTATAAATTTTAATCCTGAATCTTGGTGGAAATGATATCCCTGGTGAACCGTATTTTGTAGCCCAACTCTCCAAATCCCACATGCATTGAGATGCGTCTGGTGTTTCTTAAAACTTGCATCGTCTTTGTAAGCATAAAAGACAGATTGCTTTAGCTTGTGCATCCATGTTTCTCCAGCTTTTGTTGCCTGAAACGCTTTAAAAGTCGACAAGAAATGAGTTCGCGAAAACCTTGAAACGGTTCTCCTTCAGCTTAAATTTGTCTTAATTATCTCGTACTTGAGGATGTATGCGAGAAGTACATTATTGTGTTTGTTGTTGTGTGCTATAATGTGGTAAAAATTGTTTAATACTCTAAACGTAAGTCATAAGAATGATACTAGTACAATAGACATAACTTTAACCGAATAATATATAATTATTACACAATGTAAATATATTACGACTATCTACAACATGCTTTCGACGCATGAAAATCTGTGATACTACTCTTTATTGTGTTGTTTTGTGCTTGCAACTCCAGAAAGAAAGGAACCGAATGGTGAATGCAGCACGAAAAAAGAAAGTAACCACGAAAGGGCGTACTTAATTTGATAATCATAGTAATTTTTCCCAAATCGTACAATACAATCTTTTTCATGTGGTTAACCAATTAAATGAAGCACACCAGAAAAATCCCCGACACTTTTGAAACGTGTTTGGAAACCATATTAACTGTACGTGCGCTTCCCGACAAAAAAAAAATCGCCTAATGTATATAATAACTGCATAACCTGGCTGCACTCTTGCTTTAGGTTGGTAATTGTATCTTTACTATCTGATGACAAATAAGACTGAATGAACAAAAGTTAGACAAATAATTATTTCCCTAATATTGTAATGTATATGTTTGTATGTGTGTGTGTAACTTAATCAAAAGAAGTCTGACTACTTTTCAAAAAAAAAAAACAAAAATTCTCAGCAAGCAGCTGGTAACCTTGTATTGTACGAAATAATCACCTCTACACGTGTCTCAAATGTTGTGCTTTCTTTGTGCTACTAAGTGTATACGTAATTAATATTTGTGTACAGTGCAAAAGACATGTAAGTATTGTGTATATATCATTTTTATTACAGTGTAAATAAATTACTGGATCGAAGTAAGAACACGAAATTCATCAACTGTGTCCCGTGGTATGTCCTAATTACGTGTGTAATTGTAATGATAATTAGATGTTGTTGTACTGTAACCGATACCCCTACATTAATTAACAATGTTTGGGAAGATCGTAATGTGTTGCTTGCGTCATATTTTCACCTCAGTTTTTCATCTTCCTCCTTCACTTTCTGTAACATGCATTGTTCGTGTATGTCCTTTGTTTGTTTCAGTGACTGCTCACTCCCTTTCTTATCTCTTTACAGGAGATATATCTGTGATGTCTTACTTTTTGTTTTACGACAGAAAAATATTATAACATGGTCACTTGTGTTCGTACACGTATCACGTTGAACATACCCTTTGACCGCAACTGTGTCTATACGTGTACGAGAAACAACTTGGGTAGAATATAAGCAAATGTACATAAATATTGCGTGCATCGTGGTTCCGTGTTGATTTGAGTGGACTAGGAAGTAGCACTTGATTAATGGTAGTTGCCCTTCCGACCATCCGTACTTAGATATTGATTCTTTAATACAAGAAGTAGTTTCGTATTTTACACATCCGGTATTAATGTTGATTGTGGGGCAACGTGCTACTTCGTAGTTCTCTTGCTTTTATTTACAAAACATTCAATTAGCTCTTTGGAAGGGGGCTGGCGTGGACACTCCAGTGTGAACTCATGCGAGAGCCAGTCTCCACAGCGTTTCAGCGTTCACTGTTGTTCATGTCCTCTAATGTTTGTGTTGTGTAGTAATATATTTGTGAGCCGTGTTCTTTTCGTTTTAAAATTGTGCTTGTGACGTCCTCAAATAGCTTCCCTTCAACAGATCCATGGCATGGGACTCGATGTTTTATATGTATGACATGCGTGAACTGTCAAGTTCTTCCTTCTTTTCTGCATTCTTCTTACTCATTACTAGGAATGATTTGTGCATACATCAAGTCATATTTAATTTCAAAGTTAAAGCCGAAGGTCAGAATTCCGATGAGATTCTATTAAGGTAGTAAAAAAGCGTTACTAGGCCATTAATGTTTAGCGGAATAATAATGAATATTTTGTAGAAAGTTTAATGGCATTGACTGGCCATCTTATAAAAATGATTATTTATGCAAATGATTATGAAAGCGTACATTACAGGGTTCGAAATTAGGTGGAATCGCGAAAAACTTTCGCCAAGCAGTTCTCAATTTATTCGATCCTTCCATCCAAGATCTTAAAAAAAGAATATTGTCTGGACTGGGAAAATCACAACTTCTTCGGATTGATTGTTTTTCTTTTGACGATGAGTAATATTTTTCTGAAGGATGAATTCTAATCAATAAATTTGTGATACGTGTGTTTAGAAACATGGTCGCTCGAACCAGGACGGAGATGACCCCGACGAGTTGAATGACATTCAGATTCGACTGAAATCCGACCGAGAGCCGCGGAGCTCGTCCTCTGCTGCACACATGTCGCACATTTCCGGGAAGAATTTTGAGGAGCTCGCCTCAGACCGATTGAACGCCACACAGAGTCCAGTTACATCAGTCACAACAGCCCTAGTCACACTTCCAGCTCCAGCCACTGTTGAAATGGAGTCGAGAACGCCTTCTCCGAAACTTTCAGGTACTGCTACGTCCGGTAGCGGTGGGGGTGTTGGGACTAGTTCGTCTTCTAGTAAACAAGCTGTGGTTAGGATCTCAACTTTGTGAGCTAAATAGGCCATATATATATTATTATCCATATTATATACTATTTCGTAGATAACACACAACACAGAGAAAAATACGACACCCACGGTTTCAAACAAACATATAATGTTATACTTTACTATGCTGACTTAACAAGAGTAAGGACATAAAAAATATTACTGTACAGATATAATACAATGATTATGATATACTCCAAACAATACAGAACAAAATGTACATGACTACCGTTACTCATTTACAACATTCTTCTACATGCACACATTTCATTTTCGGCGGATACAATTTATGTATACATTGCATACATAATAAGGTGAGTTAAAAAGAAACAAAACATACTTACACTCGTTATATTATGAGGGTTATTCGTTATTCCTAAAAAAATACTACTACTCTTATTATCACGTATACAAACGATAAGGTTGACGATTCACAACAATATTGAAGAAGAGAAACTTTCCCGATTACAAATTGAATTTGCTCCCACTTGCTATTCCCGATTACATCCCGGGATATCTTGTGTACATGAACTGTGCAGCACAAAAATATGTTAGTTAGGCTATATACTTAACTACATATAGAGACCTCAAGTTGTCCAACTAAACAAACCGGAGCTAACTAACTGCAACGGAATTGAGAGAACCTGTGAACAAAGGGTTACTAACACACCATATTTAAGTCATTTTCGATGGAAGCCTTCCAAAAAAACCGGGAGGTTTGCACAATCATATTTTCCGAAAGGGGAAAAGCAAGGTAATGAGGCCAATTATAAATTTTTCGTATATATAGCTCCTCTTAAAATAGGTACTCCTCCTTTGTATGAAAAATTAACAAGGCGGAATGTAATTTGTGATTGACGCATTACGCATGGGAAAAGGTCACACGAGTGTTTCCCTGTCCTTTGGGTTATTTGTGGATAGTGGATGCATTATATCGGCTGGTTTTTTTGTGTGGTTACCAAAGTCCCACGCAATTTCCATAATAAGACACCCATATTCAAAATCAGACTTAGTGAATTTGCAAAATGCCAAAAATAAATGGAAAATGGGTAGCTTGTAAGGTGTCGCCATACGTCAGCATTTGGTGAGGCCTGGTTATCAAACTCCGTATGCTTTCACCAATGCATGAGTGAGCAGTTGCTTTAAATTGGAAGCCTTTGATGTGCACACCGTTTGGAGGTACACAAAAGTAGAACCAATTTCATTTCGACAAAAAAATGTAGAAAAATATTTTCAATGCCATTTCCATTTTGTCTTGCATTTTCATCCGCCAATCCAATGTTCAAGAAACAAAATTATATGACGGAGTTTAGAAAATATTTAGCGGGCCAAGAGAAAACACCAAACATGAGAAGTCGATATGGCTAAATAAATGAACTCAAGGTTACTCCGACTGCGCAAACCGTGTAATAATTCATGATGGATCGAAAAGGCGAGTACGAGTTGCCACATTGTGTTTTAAATGCGGAGACAGAGTGGCATGTCTTATTGACAAGGTAACCCAGAATCAATGAAATAATGGGATTCAAGGAAAAGCTTTTTTTGTTGCTTATTTTTCCCTTCGACTTTTAGACAGAAGAAATTCAAAAAGGAAAGGAGGGGAAAGCAGTTCTCCTTAAGTTCTTTTCAATAGATTTTTTTTGTTGTTGTTGTCTAACCTCAAGAACGACCTTTGAAAACGGGAAACAAGGCTCACAACGAATTCAATGATGCTTGTGTTGAACTAAATCCTATTTTACAACTGACTATTCACTAATTTCCCACTCAGAATACTTTTCTTCTCTTTTTGGTCTTCACAGTAATATACTACTTGCTTAGACATAAGTATTTTTTTAAATATTGTTTGATTTGTTTCTTATGTTTGTTTCCTCTTGTTTCAACTTGCATTTTTAGGATAAGGGCCCCTTGGAGCGTGACGACCATGATCTCTGTGAATTTCATTTAGGCAGATAATGCTCGCCTGTTTCCGTTGTTTGAAAGAAGTGACAATAATTCAGTAATGGCATAAAGCATCAGCGAAGTCAGTTAATGAGTCGCAGAAGAACATTGGTAGTAGGAAGATGTTGTTAGTCCTGAATTCCTGGAATTGAAAAACAACTTTTATGATCATTGTATATTATTTTTTCACATTTAATTTCACTGGAGGTCTAATGAGAAACAGGGAAAACCTTGCAAACTATAACTAGAAAAAATCCAAAGTGATATTCGCGGTATTGCTAATTACTTTATGATTATTTGATGAACGCATTAGAAACCGCGGTTTGGTAGTGAAGTGAGGCGCGTTCACGGTGCAAAAATGCAGGCGGACCCAAATTTTGCATATTTCAACAAATCAAATCTTGCCACTTTCACTGAATATTGTCTCCTTCATTGGAAAGTGCGTAAGTATACAGTACATGGAAAGGGATTGGAAGGAAAATGAATATTCTACTTAACAACTGTTGATTAAAGGACAAAGTTTATTAATCCAGGCGTTGTATATAAACTGTACAGACTACTATTATATTTCATGCAAACGTGATTTTTATATCAAATGAATTTTGTACAGATTATAATTAATTTTTAAATATATAGTTGGTAAGCATTGCGTCTGTATTACTAGGAGCGTTATTTACACTAACAATGTATTTTAATATTATGATAACAAACAAATGCATACACATTTTTAACATAACTTATTACTTACTTAATAATCATATAGATGGCTATATAAGTAGCCTGGGTCAGACACTGTTGTTGTTTTCTAACTTGTGGGCGCTGACAACAGAGTTGACGAAAAGATTCCAGTACCTTTCTGATGTGTTAACACTACATTAGTCGTAATTTATTCTAATTACATACTTACAACTCAGAGATAAATAGTTGTCTAGTAAAACATTTTGTTGCACACTTTGAAAAAGTTTTAGGAACATGGCTTCAGTTTTTTAAAAAATAAATTAGACATGATTATTGCTGTCGTACACCTGCACCACAAACAAAATATATCAACGCGTTAGATTCATCCTACCTCGGCCATCTTAGACAGATTTAAATACCTACATACGTACATAGAATCGTTGTTTTCACAACTCTACAAATAATTTTTTACCACCTAAAACTTAGTTTACTAAATCCCGGTTGAAGATTGGAAAGCTTCTGGAGCAAACAATTATGTTGCAAGGGGTGTGTCCATTGGAAGTAAATGGTAATTTCTACAATTTTTGCTATAAAATCGTCGAGCAAAAAAAACATAATTTATGGTAACACAAGATAAGTAAGGCAAGGAATAATTAATTGGGCAATCTAATGTTAAACTCAAAAGGGTTTCACTCTAGGATACTCACAAATCTTTTATAGACAATTTTGTGCCACGAAAACCATCATCTATCTAGCAAATATTTTTCTGTTTACAATTATTGCAACCAAAAAACGCAAAACTTAACTTATACATTATAAAGTTATTACATACAGTTACAAGCTTTTAGATCGGAGCATATATAAGATACTACATGATAAGGTGGAAACAAATTTTCCAAGAAAAAAAAATGTTGATCTAAATGTTTCGATAGATTTAAAATTGTTGAAAAAAAAACTATAATGAAAAAAATACAATTATTTTTCACTTGACCAAAAGAAGGATTAGCGTTACATAAGAAATATAATCCTACTTGTTACTCACACAAAATATTGACCTATTATTGTTGGTTTTGTAACTGATTCCGACGAATTGTTATACTGATTGATGCTGTCACGCAGCAAATGTCTACGTTATAGAAAGCCTCCAAAACGGCAATTGCTAGCTAAGGTATTGGCGGATGCAACTTAAACATGATATGATACATAATATATAGATAAATTATACACATTATGCTATGTGTTTTTAGGTTAATATTCCATTTGATCCAAAACGGCGATGCGTGGTAAAAAGGGTAATAAAACATATACATAGCTACTTTGATACACTAAGGAACATAAAAAACGAATGGATCATGAGTAGCTTCACGTAAGATGAACCAAACAATTTACAGAGGCGGTTCGATAATAATGTGGCTGTATTTGCTTTATAGTCTGTGAAAAGTAGTGACTCAGCTTTTAAAAAAACTGACTTTACCTCGCTCACAACAGTGAAGCTTGACTGATTCAGTTAGCTTTCACATGTGTGCAAGCACACAAAGTTGTTGGAAAGAACATCAGCAAATCAAACCTACCAGGAAAGCTACCCTTCAGGTCACAAGTATCCATGAACCGTCGTACTATAACAGATATTATTATTGGTGCATGCACAAGCAGTAAACTATTTAGCCATACCTATAAAATCTCTTCTTCAGAAAGTAGATGTCCTTGATAACTTGCAGTTTATCCAAAATGTCATGAAGATGATGAAAGGTTATTTTTTTCTTGTGTGTGCTCTGCCCTTTCAAAAGTTGAAACCGGGAAATCATAAGGAACACTTAAGTATTAGATAAATGCCGTGCTAAATGTGCTAACTTAAACAAATGACTAAAAAGGAAAAAAAATGAAAATGTGCTATTACCACTTGATTATGTTGGTTTGTGGCTCCCACGTAAAACGTTACAAATTATAGTGAGTCGTTCCCTCAGTCAGGATTGATCAGTTGTTTCAGTAAAACATATATATTTCAAGGTATGAAGAAAAAAAAATCTTGTGTAATATTGAAGATCAAATTTTTTGTGCGCAGATAGGGTTCTTATTGCTTAACTTATGTACGATCTGAAGGAGCCTTAAAAATTATCACGATTATGTAGAAAACATACTTGATTTTCAGTGGGAAGTATGATGAAAGAACCACGGGATTCTGTTTCAATTTAAAACACACACAAAAGGAACTTACTAAACAATATGCATACTGCACTCTCATATAAGCTTACATGAGTAAGGAGAAATTTTTTAGCAGTATTAAAATAGTCTTGTTGTACCACTTCTAAAATTCCATCACAACATGGCTCTATGCAATGGGACCTTAAGTGAGTGAGGAAAAGTTTGGGAACCTAGGCGGACGGGTGGACATGCGTAAATCTACTTAAAAAATTATATACTTGTTAAGCTTGGAAATTGTAGAATGAACATTAACTAATTACCGTGTAACAAAAGAACATTAACGACTGATGTATAAAAAAATCTCAAATAAATTATATTTAAAAAATGACATTCAAGGACAAGTATTACTTAAAGCATCCTCGTCTGGAAAAGCTACAAATTAATGGCCGGAACACACAGTCAAATCAAACTGTCGTTCAAAAAAAGTCGTCTTGAAAGAGAGAAAGTCAATCACGTCATCGGTTTAATTCGCGGTGAGAAATGGTGCAGAACGACATGAGATTTGCTGCGCCTTCTAGACATGATACCAGCCCTATCCAGCATTCGAGGGTAGCGTATTTTTTTGTTTTTGTTTTCGTCATACATTTTCAGTGTGAGGAGTAAATGAAGTGTACATTGACATTAGGTATATGTATGTAATTGATAAGCTAAAAAAAAGTTTAGGTGTGGAAGTTGACAAAAATTGTGATACAGATTGGTGTCGACGTGAAGGCTACAAAATGGGATTTTAAAGGGACAACATTACTACTACAACAAATCCGCTTTATCTTAAGCTGTGCATAAGTAGACGATAAAAAAATAAATAAAATCTCTACGGAACAATTTTTTGGATGGAGCCATTGGCATTGGACATTCTTAGGATATATGCATACTTAACTCATTGTTGTATGGACTTATCATGTATGATTCATAGTAATAATGTGTACCTGTGTCGTTAAGCTTGGTTGCTGGGCATATATTGTTCCACCTTTGATTACATATTTATCAGACTTATTTCCGTACATTCTTTCGGAACTAATATTCCATTGCTGGATCCATATGAGTTATGTTTCGTTGTTACGGCGACGTCTTTCGTAAATTTTACACACAGATCTCATATTTTCAAAATGGACGTTCTTCTAACGATACTTTTTAAAGTGTGGGCAGGTATAGGTAAGCTTTCGGCAGGTGCATTTATTTTGAATGAGTGCTACGATGTGCATTTCTTGGATCATAATAATATATAGGTATCAGTCTTGGCGTTGAGTTTTCATAATTTTTTTGCTTTCGTTTTCAAGTTGCCCCAAATTGATACACTGCGAATGAGTCATTCTATATTTATGTTGGAATTGCGAAGGAAGTAGCTTAAAATGTGGAAGGAAACAAGTCATTAATGTTAAAACGGACCAACTTCTTTGCCAACATAGATGTCTTACTGTTCGTAGCGGGAAAAATTTTACACGTTGTTACTCCATCCTTTCGTGTTTGAGAACAAGTCGCGGTTAAAAATTTTTGTATGGAGCTTCATTCAACAAGGTCACAAAGGTTTACTCACAAAAAATATTTAGCATGCTTTGATTCCCATTTTTAATGCTAAATTCCGAACGGTAGATTTATAATCCAGCTTTCATAAGTAGCACAGGTCAAATTATCATGAAAGTTTGTGGTTCAGCTCACATGTCTAGTCAGTTTCAACACGTGGCTCATTCCTATACTCAGATACAATTTCGGAAGTCACCATTAAGTTTTATTTGCTGTAAAACCAAAGAGTTATGTTTCATATCAAATTCCACATTACTACAAGCAGTTTTTTTATTTCGGATTCGTGCAAACGATAAGTGTGAATGTCATGATAAGCACATATGAGGTGAGGATATTTAAGGCAACGAATCCTCTTAATCGTCTTCAACATATATACCCATGTAGCACGCACGTTTTAATTGATAGCTCCAGAGATGCTCCATTTCTAAAACTAAATGATGATCGTGTTATTTTCTAGCAGTCGTTTCCACCCAGATTTACTAGTCAGATAGGTATGATTTCCTTAAAGGATTGTGATCTCGCATTGCCCCATAAATACCAGATTATCATTTCATAGCCAAGTATGTGGAATCTTCGAGTCTTTTTGTCTTCATTGTGGTTCAGTCCAGTCCCTCGACATGAGCCCTCTAAACAAAAGTGGCTTTAGCTAGTTGGTTGAACAAAAAAATACTTGCAAGAAAAATTTGGTACGTGTGTATTGTAAATTGGAGGTGATAAGGATAGACGTAATATGCACTTTCAAGCATGTCCTCAACTCTTTGGGACACAATTGTGAACAATTCTTTTTCATTTGGTGAGTAAACGAATCCTAAACTGGAGTTTTATCTTTTCTAACAGAAAAACAATTTTCACTGATTGAAGAAGGAAACACAATTAATAGACCACTTGATCCACATGTTGGCATTCTATACATATATGTAGGTAGCGTACATAAATTTTATCCTAAGTTAAACTATAATGAGGGGATGTAGGATAACGCGTAGTTTCTATCAATGTTGTTCTCCTAGTGTTAGCCAGGATGTCATAAGTTATTCATGTAGGTAAGTGAGGTGCAAGATGATAAGCTAGTTAAGGAAAAGTACCACTTTACATACTATGAACTTGATACGACGGTCGTTACAACACACTACTACTGTTAAAATACTACACTTATTGGAAGAGCTAGAACAATCTGTACTGAAGATACATAAAATCAAATTTACTTCTAACAAAATAGTACTCAACTGATAAGCATGAGGTTTTTAGCTAACAAGTCAATTTCTAAACATGAATGAGAACTACACAACAAAGCGTAGACGGCATTTTGAGATAAACAATTACATAAATACAATGCTACGTGTAATGTAAATGCTTTTAGATATGTTCATGTTACCATCTTATCAAAAACATTTGTGCTAGTTGTAGTATCATTATTATTATTATTATTATGATTATTATTATTATTATTATTATTATTATTATTATTATTACAATTGTGAAACCACCATTACATACACCAGATTATTACGATTATTTTTATTTAATTTAGGACTTCAAGGAGGCAAATTCAAATTGTTATACAATAGTAGCCAGCTAAGCGTTTGTCTATTGATGTGTGCATAAAAAATAAAGCTGCACCTGACCGACATAATATTTAATATATAATAATATGTTATGTATAAATGTACTTTGTACGTTAACCAGTTTAAAAAAAACACCAAAACTATTAAAAAATACTACTGTACACATACACATAATAATAATTACAATTATGTTCCAAAAAAAGTAATGTGAAATATTGAATGAACATGAAAGCTGTATTATAACCACATAAAATATATTGTACTGTTAATTTACTACGTGCATAAACTACATAAAGTATGAATATATAAATATATATTAAATACTACAGCATAACATATACAATCTATATAAAACAAAGAATTGCGATGAGGTGTACCATTGTTAACCCTAATTTCTTTGAATAAATACGAACCTTGTGTCGTCTATTTACTACCAGATTTCAAGTCAGCAAACTCATTGGTTATCGAATAAAATTCACCACCTGCCATATTATGCATATTATTCGTGCAAATTCATTCATTCATTCCACGGAAATAAAAAAAGAAGTTCGATATAGTTTAATTAGTAATTTTTATTCATTTTTTCAAAAATTTTGCAATTGATTGAAAAACCTGGATATATTCTAAAAAATTGCGCTGAATCTTGAGTTCAGAGCTGAAAGAAACTATTAAAATAGGCATGATGCAAATATTCCAGTCAGGAGGGGTTCATCTTGATGTAGCCTGGGTTCAGTGCCTTCATATTTATCAGTTGTCCACAATGTCATATTTCAATATTTCACGGAGTATCACTTGCCGCTACTATTATTGTGCCCAGGTCCATCTGCATCTTTATTCCGTCGACTGCGTTTCGGAGCAGGACTTGCTGCTGGAGACGTTGTTGCACTGTGCTTACCCGGATTGGGGTTATAGGTGGGCATATCTTTGCTGGCGCTACCGCCACGGAAAACAAAAGCCGTGGGACTGAAAACTTGCATATCCACGTTCTGAGTAAAAACATCATTTCAAATTCCAACATAAACTTTGAAAATTCCAGCAATAAAATTTTTTCTAGCGTAAAATCACATAAACTGTGGAACACAATACTCAAAAAGTCTAAAAATAGGAACCAACAAAAAATATATGAAATCCAACCTGCAAATTGTTGTATTCCTCAATGTGATGCTTCACCGACACCCAGATTTTATCCTCCTTCAACAATTTTGTGACTGCGTCAATATCCGGATACATGACACGATCTCGATCCCATGGTCTACAGAACATACTCAATCACTTTTCCTCAAAACCCATCCATTTTATTTACACCCTTCTCCTCGACATCAAAATCGCCTTTTCAGGTGAACTCATCGAAAAAGGGATTTCTTCAGGCTTTTCCTTTTTTTTAAAAGAAAACCTACCTCACAACTGAACGCACCACCCGGTACGCTTCCTCCAGTGGAACGGTGGTCTTCAGAGGTCGAAGAAACTCGATAGCCTGACAAGCAGCTAAAAGCTCGATGGCAATGACACGCTCCACATTTCGAACTACCTGTTGGTTCCCAAAACAAACAAGGAGTTATCAACTCGACGATATATGAGCTGTGCAAACCCTCCGGCATTCCCCTTCTTATTCATTTTCCCTGTCCATCGGAATTGAACCAATCTCGTAAAGAAAAGAAGTGGGAGCTTATGCTTCCACTTTCTCCAGTAAAACTTTTGGGAAACCGGACCAGTTACGCTTTTATATTCATCACTTTTTATGACCTCCACTTCGAGCCTATCAATGGGAACAACAGCACAAATAGATTTGCCCATTTAGTCATTTTTTTTGCCTGTCTCCTCCGTACACGAGCGACATGAAAGGAATAAAAAGAATGAAGAAGACAAGCACTGGCTAGAAAAAAAAAGTTTGCAGTATATTCCTCTTTCCCCGGTTTCAGCTTTTCTTTCGCTCGCTGGAAATGCAACGAGCCATATAGACGTTCAGGAGTTGTAAGCAGTCCTATCAAAATATGGTGCATTAGCATTATTATCATTGTTATTTTTATTACAATTACTATCACTATTATTATTAGATGCAGTTAGTCACTGTCCCAAACACATTACGAAAGGGAAGAGAAGGAAGAGGATGAATCCTTTTCCGAATGTAAACAATCCTCAACTTCAACATTCATGTCATTTCTTAGTCGTTGGAAGATGGTACACCATCACCATATTACCAAGATAAAACTTACACACATTCTCTCTTTCTCTCGTGACATCAAGATTACAAGAACGGTAACGAGTGCTTCTTCTTCCCTCTTTTCTTCCACGCCGCACTTCCATCGTATTTCAGGATCAGCAGCAGCGGATTTTTGTGTTACAATTCCACTTAAAAAGCTTACACGATAGGAGAGGACGTAGAAGAGAGAAGAGAAAATATCTTGAGAATTATAGCGCAGGAAATAATAATAATTCAATGGAACGGTAAACGAAGTCGAACTGTATTTACTAACATATGGCTGTGGAGTTGGATAGCATCAGAAGAACTTTCCTTCATCGTCTTAATCATCTATCTTCTCCTTCCACTCTTAAAAGTCCCCTCGTTTACGTGATCTTGCATGTATGATGTTATTTCCCTGGAAAGCTTTCCTGTCCCAAGGAAAGCTTCTCGTGCTACTACATTCTTATGCATTTTAAAGTGCCCAAGTCGCTAAGAAATTCATATCTAATTTTTGTTTTGGACAAACCCAAAAATCAAATTGGGTACGATTATGACTTCAATTCAACACTTGCAGTTAGTGAGAATATAAAACTTTCTTGTGAGTTTTCCTTAAAAGTGGGACGTTATGTTGTTGATATTCGTACTCCATTCGTGCCTTAATTTTTAGCTTTTCACAATTCGTCGCGCACCCAAAAAGCATCTCCTGTCAGGAGACGATATACAAGCACGTGCACCCGGGCTCAGGGAAACTTTGTCTAGAGCACAATAGCTCTTTACGACTCAAGTTCCCACAGTTTTTTTTAACGTTAGTATTCAATAGAGTGGTTTGACTTCTTGTTTACAGAAAAGGCTCTCGTCGTCGGGAATGATACACTGAAATTTGTTTTCTCAGAATTAGTTGTCTACCTGAAGTGCCTTCCGAGCTGAGAAGCCACCCATGCTGACATGATCCTCTGTGCCAGCACTGGTGCTCAAGGAATCCACCGAGGCTGGATGACACAACACCTTGTTCTCCGAAACTAGGAAGATGATGCACCAAAAGTAGAGAATAAAATCACGGTTAAAAAAACGTACCAATGAATCCCTCAACTCTATCATAAATATTAAATATTATATAGTGGGTTTCCCTTGACACGGATAATATATTATCATATCATATTAAATTGTGTGCATTTATTTTGTATAGTTGAAGGGCGCGGCGAAATAGAACGCAGGGAAATAAACGCTTTGTCCAGAAAAGCGGTACATTATGCAGTATAAAAATATATTTTACGGTGGTTTTAAAAAATGGGAAGAGGGAGTTATCCAATAATGAGAAGTATGCATCATACCCAAGGACGCAGCAGTACAATGGGCCATCATGAAGCCGGAATTAAGACCGCCGTCCTTGGTGAGGAAAGCTGGGAGTTCACTCAACGCTGAAAGAGCATAATTTAATGTTCATGAAATGACTATACAGCTCACAACGAAGGAAAAATCTCCACGAAAAGATCTCATCAATGAGCACAAAAGTGAAGCTCCAAAATGACATTTACAAGGAAGAAAAGATTATCTTTTCTTCCCCGCCTGCGACCCGGTTCCATAATTAAATAGTTGGGTAAAGTAGATTTTATCCATTAATAAAATAATTTATCCTACCAGGATTCACGAGCCGCTCAATCCTCCGCTCACTCATGGAAGCCAGCTCGTGTACAGCAATTGCCAGGTAATCCAATACTTTGGCTGGATACTCCCCGTGAAAGTTCCCTGCTGAAATGATTTCTTGCCGGTCCGCAAAAACAATCTGACGAAATGCAAAATATGTGCATATAATTGTTTCAAGAAAAAAAATTCGCATTTGCGCCACCATAAACGATCATAATCTGCATGGAAAGACATTTGAAAAGTTACTCTACCGGATTGTCAGTGGCGCTATTCATTTCATTCACAATGATCGTACGAACAAAGTCAATTGTGTCGTGAACAATTCCGTGCACTTGTGGGCAGCATCTGAGTGTGTATGCATCCTGTACCCTGTTGCAGAAACGGTGACTCTCTGCGCAAAAAAGTTGGAGGGAAAGGGAAACACAAAATAAAACAATGTCATTTAAAAATTCCGCTCGGATGACTTCAAAAGAGCATGCCAACCTTTTCTCTTTTCTTTTTTAATCCTCTTGGAAAATGTCGTTAGCTCCTTTTTTCCTCTGGTTTTAATGAAACCAAGAGAAAAAAAAAAGAAAAAAAAATTGGATGCCGGTGGTGACTCTCGTATATAGATTTTTACGAGACAAAAAAATAATAAAAGGGAGCACACTCAGCTGAGTGGAATTTGATCCTGTGTAGGTTTGATAAGGTGCGATAAAGTCTGAACTTGGGGGAAAAGGATGGATAATTTTTTCTCTTAAAAAAAGAAAGCTTTTAAGTGCATTCCACTCACTCAGTACATCAGGAGCAATCTATTCTTCTCCTTTTACTTACCATCATACGTGCGTTACATGAAGGAGCGATATTTTTTTTCTCTTCTTACTTTTTATGGATTTCCAAGGGATGCTCAACAGTGAGAGAAAATCGATTCGCAATATGTCAGCTATTGTCACAATGCAGCAGTATCAGATTCCGCAGTAGTTTCGGAGATAGTTGGAGAAAAAAAAGCAACACAAAAAATGTTCTTCAAAGCAAGCAAAAAAGCAGAAGCAGCAGCAGCAGTAGTATATATTGTAAATATATATATAACAGCATTGGTGGTGGTGGCACCACAATGAAAAAAAAACTTTTTTTTGACACTCTACTTATGTATTTTTGTAGCTCATCGTATTTTTTTCGAAGCAATTGGCTGTATGGTTGGAGGAGAGTGTCAAGGAGCTACTTTCGGCATATTTATGTCTGCGTAAAAAAACTAGAAACTTCAACAATACTTTAATACACTTCTTGTCGATATCCACTATACAGTGTCCATTAGCATTCAAAACAAGTTTGACTTGCTATAAATAGATTCCCGCAAATGTCAATTTCGAAAAGAGTAAGTACGTAGTAGTCCTTGTAGCAGCAGAAGAAATACGAGAGCATTTTGTCTACCAAGATATGTATGCCTGCTGAGTGTGTCTACGTCTGTGTGTACATAGAAGCTGGATTTTCCTGATGGAGACTGGAGTCTCTGAAAATAAAATACTCCGCAAATTGGGATGCAAGGAGTTTAGTCGCCCGGTGTGTGTGTGTCGAGAAACGGAGTGTAACGGACAAAGTGTGACAGGAGAAGCTACACTGGATTAATGACAACGGGAGGAGTAAATCAAACAATGGCTCCAGTCGGTACAGAGAAAAAAAAGTAGAAATAAAAACTTAAGGAAGTCAAGGAGAAGGGAAAGATGCTGGTGGAGACGTTAAATATTAGTACGGCAACTCTCACCCACAGATTGTCAGCACATGAATGAATGAATGAATACACATTGGTTTGTTAATAACGTGGAGGGAGGAGTGGATTTTGTAAAGGCATTTTTTTGTTCGGTTCCACCTTGCCTAAAATTTATCTCCGTTTTTCTAGAGAGCAGCAAAATGTAAATATATGGAGCGTTCCCTCCGCGTCAATTTAATCGTTCTGAATATAAATCTTTGGAGAGTAAGTATCAGAGGAAATTGTTTTTAAATTGTTTTCTTCCTTGTGTAGACCTCTGCGAGGGATATGATGATGGTAAAGATTTCGCAAAATGTCAAATGTGCACATGGCTGCTTTCATATAACAAAGGTTTTGTGCGGAATAAAAAAAATTCAATGGGGGATGGAAAACACACCTTCCTCACGACTTGTCACCTCTCTCCGATTTTTTTATCGGGAGCGAGTATAAATTAGCCTGAACCTCATTCCAGATTTTCAGTACCAACATAAAAAAACATTATACAACAGCATTAGGAACTACGAAACATTTTCATTGCTCAATGCTTACACACGCTACTTTTGTGATTAACAAAGATCCACGAGAAAGATATCTGTTTAGCATATAAACTGCAATAAATTTAGAATATCGTGGAAGGATATTTAAATAATGTGGCTGATCCACTTTTCCAGAAAAAAATGATGGAAAATAACGGAAAGAGGAAAAAGGTGTTTTCCTCTTGTGCTCCTGTGACACTGTCAATATGATTTTCAATCAATTGTGTTTCACACTGCACTACTTGAAGAGCGAACACACTTTGATTTTATGATGACATAAGTAGGTACGCATGAACATGAGTCGCTCAAGATTCCCATATAAAATAGACATTCATCTCTTTCCAAATAGAAATGGTGCACGGGAAAAGTGAACGAGCGAAAAAAAAATCTTAAAAGTGTTCACGGAATGCGTTGTGACAGTTTAAAAAAAATGTTTGGAAGTTAACAACATCTTCCTATTCAAAATATTCAGCCCATTTCCAACAAGTTATTTTACCCTTGACCATGTTATATTTGTCTGAGAAAAAAATAATAAAGTGGTGCTCTTATCCGAATCAGTGTCTTCCTTCCAAGCTCCTTGCATGCACTTTTTCATGCTCATCATGAAAGATAATACTGTATTACTCCACATATCTTGTAGAAGCTTTGATGATACTTGTGGGAAAGGTTGTTTCTTCTATTCCTTTAGCTAGAGCAATTGGAAGAATGTACCAAATTGTTGCCACAAAAGCTGGAGAAATTGACGGAGAGGATGTACCGGAAATGAAGAAAATCTTAGAAGAAGGAAGAAAGGAAAGGCAGACGAACATAGAGATGGATTGGAATGGAAAGTGCAAAGTCCACAATGGAAAACAACAAGAAGCACCACAAATATGAAAGCGAGAGAGGAAAGTTATTCAACTTATTGTCTCTTTTTGAAGAATTGTGAGGAATGCACACGTGCCCTGCTCATAATAACTTTGGTATTAATAGTAAAAATGGTGTGTGATATGTGGAGGCAACAAAAAAAGCAACATTGGGAAAGCAATAAAATCACCGTTCAGTTTATTCAAGTACCCGAAATGTTCGACGCAGATTCCTCATGAAGTAAAAAAAGGCTGTTGTTACTCGCATGGTACACAGAGCAGCTTGGCAACCACGGGAGGCAAGCTTTCATGCACAAAGATTGGCTTTAGCAGAAGATGAGAGGATGTAAAAGCTGAGAATAGAGGGCATAAAACAAAAACGGAGGATTTTACAACTTTCACCGGTGCCTGGTGCCTTCCAGCTTTCCACAACCGACAAGTTTCCCCGGCGAGATTGTTATATGCAACAATAAACCTGGCGCGCTTGCTTTGCAATTGATAAACATAAAAATGCGATCCAGATTTATCGTCCATATTTTTTAATCCAGGAGGTTACCTTCACTCCTTTCAATTTTTGTTTCACGCGTAAACCTCTTTCCTCACATAATTTGAATATTTGAAGCATAAATTAAGAAGAAGTAAATAAAAGCTGGGAAAAAATGTATGGCGGGGCGTACCGACATTCAAACATGGTGGAGCAATTGCCATAGAATTTTCAATGACAAATAGCTAAACTGACATGTTCGTATCAGGAAGTACGTGGCATAACTGAGCCACAGTCGGCTTCACTCTTAGTGCTCATCCACAGCGAAATCCAACAACGGGAAACTGACATGGACAGCCCTTTCTTGTTAAAAAATGTGCATGCACTGCTTGTCGCGTAACATTCGCTTACTTTTCACTTCTCATCTGTTGTAGTGTATTCGCACAAGTGACAAATGTTTTCGGAGACATTGTTAACTCCCTTCACACAAAAAAGAGAGGATATTGGAGGGAAGCGCAAAAATAATAAAAATAAAACTTGCCCAGACAACATGTATGACCTCCATAAAGTTTCATCGTATCACACAGATTATCACAGTTAAAGCTAAAATTACCTCGGTCATACTTTCCGCCAGTGTTCAATTTCCGTGCATTATGTATACTTCTTAAACTTTTTTTAGGGTTCATAAAAAGCCAAAAAAATCGTGGACATACCTGCTATCTGGGAAGGATACGTTGTTGAATGGAGAAGAGCACGAAGTCGCCGAGCCACTAAAGCTTGTCCTTTGTGGGGACGAATATTCTGAACCCCTTTAAAAAAAACCGAAAAAAATAATATGACAGTCGTTATAAGCTGAGAGGAAACAAAAAGGTCATATTTGTTCACTACATTATGCAGTGTTGTATAGCGCCAATAAAAAAGATTTTTTTTATGCCGACGTAACCTCCACATGACTCGTATGACAAGAATAATCTGCTACAAAACAAGGAGCAGTAAAAATGTGTCTCAATAAAAAAAATTCTGTGTAGTCACAGCTTTTTTCTCTCACAAGTCCGTAAAAAATTCTTTGTGGTCAATAAGCTGACCACTTTTAGTTTTGCTTGTTAAATTTTTTCTTCCCCTCCACATCAAATAATATATCCACTTCTACGAGATATTTTTATATAATCAACTTGTTTTTTTTTACTGATAAGCACCCGGCAGGGGTGACGTTCTTTTTTTGAGTAAGCGTACGTGTCAAACTAACAATAAGCCCTAGTTTCCTTTAAATCTCTAACAAAAGTTATTGTAACAGCTTTCACTTAATAATCCTTTCTAACCTTGGGATTTTGAAGCAACAAAAAAACTCACACGTGGAAGTGTGCATTTCAGACTGTTGGAAATGTTGGTGAGTGAGGAAAAGCCTAGATTTTCATTTTGGCAAAAGAGATTCCCTTTTAACAACCACGATGATTGGACATCTAAACTGGGAATAGTTATGACTATGAGAATTTGTTTTTTAGAGAATGCTTTGTCCTGGAATCCGGCGGACTTCATTTCTCTTAATCCTTTGTTGTTATAACATACTGCATCCGCAGTGGAGTTCAGGGTACCCCGACATGACAAAAAAATTGTGATGATTAGTACTTCTCAAATTTTCCTCTACCAAATGGTTCAACCAGTAATCCTTGTAGTTTCTCTTGAATTGCAAAACATATCCAATGATCAACACGCTTATCTCTAAAAGTTGACTTCTGTATGAGAGGGAATCTATGCCGAGTTCAATGTCACTGGAGGGATCTTGGGATCAGGAAGCAAATAAACATTTTAGAAAAATGGGGAGGACTACGAAGTGGAGAAAATCCCGCGAAATATGGAGAATCAGAATTTTAGAAAAAATA